>JAECUM010056686.1:0-34308 GCA_016617855.1 Megalonaias nervosa | reverse complement strand
TATAATACTGTCCATAGAAGTCATGAAGCATGTCTTACAATGAAGTACAGTACACTTATAATACTGTCCATAGAAGTCATGAAGCATGTCTTACAGTGAAGTACAGTACACTTATAATACTGTCCACAGAAGTCATGAAGCATGTCTTACAATGAAGTACAGTACACTTATAATACTGTCCATAGAAGTCATGAAGCATGTCTTACAGTGATGTACAGTACACTTATAATACTGTCCATAGAAGTCATGAAGCATGTCTTACAATGAAGTACAGTACACTTATAATACTGTCCATAGAAGTCATGAAGCATGTCTTACAGTGAAGTACAGTACACTTATAATACTGTCCATAGAAGTCATGAAGCATGTCTTACAATGAAGTACAGTACACTTATAATACTGTCCATAGAAGTCATGAAGCATGTCTTACAGCGATGTACAGTACACTTATAATACTGTCCATAGAAGTCAAAAAGCATGTCTTACAATGAAGTACAGTACACTTATAATACTGTCCATAGAAGTCATGAAGCATGTCTTTCAATGAAGTACAGTACACTTATAATACTGTCCACAGAAGTCATGAAGCATGTCTTTCAGTGAAGTACATTACACTTATAATACTGTCCATAGAAGTCATAAAGCATGTCTTTCAATGAAGTACAGCACACTTATGATACTGTCCATAATGAAGTACATTATGGTAGACATATACTTTTACTGCTGCATAATGAAATGGAATCAATGGTAATACTTTATAACAGGAATGTGGCATAATGAAGTATCTTATATTGAGGGTGTGCTGTATTTTTTAGTACCATATTACTTCTTATTTTCTAGTATACGTTATTTTTGAGTTTACTAATAATGATCTGAGAAGAAATTTATTTTTAAGCTAAAATTCTTAAGTATGCAATTTTCAGCTATTTTGTGTTAAATACAATGGAAAAAAAAATCACCTGATTACATGACCTTATTCTAATTTTAACTCTGAGCAGGCTGATTAAACTGGAAATTTAAATATCTTTTTCCTCTATTCCTTTAAATAATGGTTTCTGTCACTTTCATTGTCTCATTTAGACCTGAAGATTGCTAGAAAATATACCCCTTTTGTGTTCATGGAGCCTATTAAAATGAAATTATATCTTTTGGTCAGTTACATGTCTTGTTTTGGTCAGTTACACATCTTGGAGTGACAGAAACTGATCTGAATTTTCTATATTCTTAGCTTTTGGGTTTGATCTATTTCCACTCTTTCAGATTATCTCACATGACTTAATTTTCAATTAGTGGACATTGCAGATGAATAATTTTAAGCTATTTACTTTTTGCAAGAAGTGTATAGACATTATGTATCCTATCAGTAGATTTAATGACAGGGTGTGTATCAAATTTGATGTCTGAATCTATTCTCTCCCATAACTAGCCATTTCACTTGCAATACACAAAATGATGAATCGATTCAGTCCCATAATTATCCCTTTCACCTGCAATACTCAAAATGACAGCTAGACTAGACCATTTAAGGAATTCTTTCCAAAAATGACAATATATTCCCACCTGAGTATCATCCACACAATAGACAATTAATTCTACTTTTTATTTTCATGCACCCGAGTTAAGACTGGCATATTATGGTATTGGCCATGTGTCCATTAATATTTACTTCTCTGGCCCATAACTTTGTAACATTTAAGAGAGATATTCATGAAACATTGCCCAATTATGTATCCTGACTTGATGGTGTGACACATGCTAAAGCCACGTCCAATCTCAAGGTCAAGGTCATGAGAGGGAAAATATAATTATGTCACTTGTATCCAGGGACAAAATATAACTTTTACACCACTGAAGACATTTCACTGAAGTTTTGCCCAAGTATATATCACATCTGAATGTGTTCTGCATACCATAGCAATGTCCTCTGCCTCAAGGTCACAGTCACAACAATGGAAAATGTCATTCTGTGACTTATCTACTTGCCCAGATTATTACTTTTCAGCCTCTACAGAAGTTTGACAAAACTATGCCAAAGTATGTATCATGACCTAATGGTGTGTTGTGTACCATAGCCAAGGCACTGTGCCATCAAGGTCCTAACAAGGGAAAATACCATTCTTTGCTTCATATCCTTGTCTCAAGTATAACTTTTGACTAACTGAAGATATTTTAATGAAACTTTAGCTAGTTGTATATGATGTTAAGATGGCATGTCACTTAACATTGTGACACCCCCAACTTACCTTGAAAACCTTAAATTTGGATGAAATGCAAAATACATGGGTAGTGGCATGCTGATTGGTTATATGTATTTTGTTTTCTTCTTTTGTACCTATTTATGTATTGGAAATGAAAGTAACATAAAGAAAGTTCAGTTTCATGAAGAAACAAATACTTCTTGACAGCATTTAGAAGTCCTTGGAAAATAACTTTCAGATGCTTACAAAATGTGTACCTCAAGGTACAGGTCACAGCAAGGAAAAATGTCACCTGGCAGTTTCATCGTCCAGTGTCACTTCTGAACCACATAAGATTTGTTAATGAAACTTCAACCAGTTATATTTATGGCATATACCATAACTACACACTCAGCATTTAATGTGAAAGTTACAGTAGTGCAAATGTAAATCAATGACCTCTATCCATACACTGTTATAACATTTGAACCAATAAAGAAATTTTTATTAAACTTTTAAATTTTAATTAAACTTTAATATGTTCAGCATCTTAACTGAAGTATTTCTCACATATCCAGTTATATTCCCTGCCTCAGGGTCTGAGTCACAAATCTTGAAACTAATTAACATTTTTTCCTTCTGTTGATATAGTGGAAAATCTCCAAAAAATGACCAAAATGTCTTCCTGAAGGTTATTCTTGAGGTATCAAATATTTGAAAAGGTTCCACATGTCCAGTAAAATCTGGATCAGTAAAGCATGTGAAATGTTTGCTTGCAGCCATGCTTGGCCATCATAGATGCCGATCCTTGGATATGGTTAGATTTTGTGGAAGCAGTTGCTGGGGACCTTTGCTAAAACCCTGGTCAGGATTTCACTGATGAGTTTTTTTTTATGTGACTTTACTAGGATCCAGCAGTTTTGATTGGCTCAATGCAAGTCTGACTCTAAATTGACCAATCAGAATGAAGCAAGTCTAGATCAACTTTTAGACTTAGATTAGTGAAATTGGTGACTGGTTATTCAACCATATTTCAGCCATATGCATTCCTGTATTTCAGATTTGATGGTGTGAATGATAGTTCTGTTGAGTTTTGATACATTAACAGAGCCAGAGAAAGTAATATTTGTGACAGTAATTAACCATTAACATTCCAAAACCCATAAATATAAAACTAAACATTTTCAGAAATTTATAAGAAATAGTTATTCTGTGTAGGATTACATCACAAGGAAGGTCAAGATGTTGTTTCATCATTATTAGGGTGCTGATGTTTCCAACATTAGATTTAATATGGCCTGAATTTTGTTTTTGTTAAATATATTAGATATTACAAACTGCATTAGCCTTTGTGCCATGCTAAAGCTTTACAAGCTTCTGATCAAATGATTGGTCTTCAATGTTTCTAAATACCTGTTTTCACTGTTTCTGGTCAAATGACTGGTCTTCACTGTTTCTAAATACTTGTCTTCATTGCTTCTTATCAGATGACTGATCTTCAGTGTTTCTAAATACCTGTCTTTACAATTTTAAGAATATCTTGTCAACTCTGCCTTTTTGTTGCAGTCACAGCCTTTTGAAGCTGTTGATATGGACTTAATGGTCTCCTTTCTCAAGTCCAATCAAAGAAAGAAATATGTCTGGATTTCTGAAAAACTATGCTGTTGATCAAAAATACATTCAACAAATAGACTTGTGTTTAGAGATTATCACTGTAATATAAATTCAAAAAGTTAAGTGTCGATTCACCTGAACAACAGTGATGAAGTTTCGCAAATTTTGTTATATTCCCACCAGTGCTGTTGAATGATTGTCACAGCCTTAAAGTTCTGTTTGTTGCATATGTGTTTTCAATCTACAACATTTGATTTAATCTGCTGTATATTAGACAGTTTGAAAATACTATATATTAGACTGTTTGAATCTGCTCTATATTTGACTGTTTGAATCTGCTGTATATTAGACTGTTTGAATCTGCTGTATATTAGACTGTTTGAATCTGTTGTATATTCGACTGTTTGAATCTGCTGTATATTAGACTGTTTTACTCTGCTGTATATTTGACTGTTTGAATCTACTATGTATTAGACTGTTTGACTCTGCTATATATTTGACTGTTTGAATCTGCTGTATATTTGACTATTTGAATCTGCTGTATATTTGACTGTTTGAATCTGCTGTATATTAGACTGTTTGACAGCTGTATATTTGACTGTCTGAATCTGCTGTATATTAGACTGTTTGAATCTGCTGTATATTAGACTGTTTGAATCTGCTATGTATTAGACTGTTTGACTGCTATATATTTGACTGTTTGAATCTGCTGTATATTTGACTGTTTGAATCTGCTTTATATTAAACTGTTTGACTCTGCTATATATTAGACAGCTTGAATTTGCTGTATATTTGACTTTGAATCTGCTGTATATTAGACTGTTTGAATCTGCTGTATATTAGACTGTTTGACTTTGCTGTATATTAGACAGCTTGAATCTACTATATAATAGACTGTTTGCTGTATATTGGACCATTTGAATCTGCTATGTATTAGACTGTTTGACTGCTGTATATTAGACCATTTCAATCTGCTATGTATTAGACTGTTTGAATCTGCTGTATATTAGATAGTTTGAATCTTCTATATATTAGACTGTTTGATTGCTGTATATTAGACCATTTGAATCTGCTATGCATAAGACTATGACTGCTGTATATTAGACCATTTGAATCTGCTATGTATAAGACTGTTTGACTGCTGTATATTAGACCATTTCAATCTGCTATGTATAAGACTGTTTGACTGCTGTATATTAGACCATTTGAATATGCTATGTATTAGACTGTTTGAATCTGTTGTATATTAGACTGTTTGAATCTGTTGTATATTAGACTGTTTGAACCTACTATATATTAGACATTAAGGAGTGGACAGGCATGGGATTTGGTGATTCCCAAAGGGCAGTAGAGAACAGGGAAAAATGGAGAGAATTGGTTGTAAAGTCAACTGTGGTGCCTCTACGACCTCTATGGTTAAGGGATTGATGATGATGATGATATATTAGACCATTTGAATCTGCTATGTATTAGACCATTTTTATCTAATGTATCTTAGACCATTTTTATTAAATTTGTTTAAAGCCATTTGTATTATTGTTCTGCAATGGATACAAAATTTCTTGCATCATGTATAATGTAACAAACAATTTTATATTAATAGGCATTTGTTGAGTTTGAAATTTGGAAATAAAATAAAAGTGTCTATTTAAAAAAGCCTACTTGGCCAGCATTTTTTTTATAGCATTTTTAAAACTGATTTACAGCCAGTGTTCAGCAATGTACTTCTACTTCAAGATGATCAGTTAATAGGTACTGCATATAGTTTCCAATGAGTCGAAACTACCATACATACTCACTTATAAGTCAAGCCTAACTGCAAACAACAAAAGATCCTGATTTTCCATCACATATTGCACCTGCAGATCAAGGTCTGTATTTGTTTTACTGATTACTCCCAAAAAAACTGTGCAGTTTGCAGTTAGACTCCTTTTATAAGTGAATACATACGGTAACTGGAAACAACATAGACCGAATCAACTGTTGCATAATATGCTGGCAAATCAGTGTCTGTGTTGTTTGCTTTGCCAGTTACTCCTACCAAACTGCATAGGTCATGATCTGTCTGTGCATTATGTGATGGACAAACTGGGTCTGTGCACATTACAGTTGGACTTGTCTTATAAGTGAGTATGTATATACAATATTCTGTTGATTAACTGACTTGTAAGTGAGTATGTACACTGTATATGCAATATTCTATTAATTAACTTGTAAAAATAAAATGTTTCATTGTTAAATTCTTTGGTAAGAGTATCACCAGACTACTAATGATAGGACTTAAATGTCTTCTTGCTAGTTTCATTGGCTTAGAGGCAGACGTCAATAAGGTGCTTGCTGTAATAATGATGTACATGCTCTTTCAAAGTTACACCAAGCTGACTCTCACTCCTATTTTCTATTTCAGACGTCATAGCTCAAAGCTGTTCGTGGCATGTCATGGTAGAAGTGACAATGTGTTTTCATCAGAAAACCTGATGGGGATCTGGCTGAAATATAACCAATGATTGTATTTATTTTGTGATGAGGATTATAGTACTAACAATAAACAGAATAAACGATCCTTAATAAGAGTCCTTCATATGTACATCAGGTCAACTGGATTCTTAACAAGAGAATATATCATTTATTTTGATTCCTTCAATAAGGGGATGTTACACATGGTATCACAGGTCTCTCATTGACTTGCTGGCATTACCAAATCAAGTTTTATCAAGTTCCTGGTGATTAGAAATCATTATTGCATCTGTAATATATGTATTAAAAGCTTTTTAAGCACAAAGAGATTGATAACATCACAAATCCATCAGAGGAGAGGATCCATTAGCCCATTGACAATAACAAAAAACCAAGAGTCAAAGGATAATCTTCATCAAATGGAAAAAGTCCGTCTGCTTCCTGGATTCAACAGATTGGTTTGATCGAATACAATCATAAGACTAGTCAGGAGACAGAACAGTGTAATATAACCTATCCCACAAGTTAAAATAGGAGTGAATTAGACAGCAGTGTTGATGAATCTGCACAGAGTATGATTAGTGTGATTCAGGAAACCAGTCAATGAAACATTTAACTGTGGATGACTGTGTCTACTAATGGTTGACTATTAAATAATGTCCCAGCAAGAGTAACAAGCATGGATGCTCAAGCATTACATTTGATTTGTGAGCAGTTCAACACGTTCAACATCTCTGATATATGTAACCAAACAGTTTCTGCTGCTGGATTTGATGAAGAATTCTATGAGAAAGCCCTTCTCAACTTCTACCTGATGGGGATAGGGGGCACAGCTGTATCATGCTTGGGAATCATCTGTAATATTTTGTCTGTGATAGTACTTACCCAACGAGTGATGAACTCATCCACTTACTCGTATCTCTCTTCCCTAGCAGTCTGTGATACACTAGTCCTCACATTAACCATGTTAATTCTGCTAAAAGATACACAGCATCCTCAGAAAGGGTCCATGCTTTGGCCTGAACCATATTATGCTTACATGTTTCCCATAATTCACCCAGCAGCGATAACCTTACAGGTAACATCCGTTTGGCTCACTTTAGCATTTACTGTTGACAGGTATATCATGATTTGCCATCCATTTAATGCAGAGAAGATGTGCAATGTAAGCCGAGCTCGAAAAGTAATTATAGGAATATACATTATGGGTATAATTATCAATATTCCACGCTATCTTGAATATAAAACTGTGACAGATGAGATTCCTGCATCTGACGGCTCTGGTTTAAAAAGGTATATCCTGTACCGATTGACTGATATTGGAGCAAATAAATTATTTCGAGAAATTGTACATTCTTGGCTCTATTTAATTTGTGTTTGTGGAATTCCATTTTTTACTTTAGCAGTTTTAAATTCCTTCCTCATGCATGCCGTTCATATGTCCAGAAAAAGAGGAAAGCAGATTAATGCAAGAGAAAAAAGACGTAACGACACAACAGTAATGTTAATCGGTGTTGTAGTAATATTTCTGATTTGTCAGGGACCAGCATTGATCTCTAGAATGATATGGGCCTTTAATGTGACAGCAGCTTCAAAATGGCCATTTCATGTGATGAATGAAGTTGGCAATTTTCTTATAATCATTAATTCTGCAATAAATATATTGCCATATTATTTCTTTGGAAAGAAATTCCGCAAGGAATTCTGGAGATTGTTTTGTGTTTGCTTCTTTAACAAAGATGAATTACGAAGATTGACACGAAGTTTGAGTCTTTCCATAGATAACCACAGACGTGTAAGTGTCGGCAGCAATATCACTGCCGCTGAACTAAATGGCTTTCATCGTCCAAGTGAACAGTACAATGGTTGTTTCAGAGACAGCATTGCTGCACCATTAATTCAAATCTCCAAAGATCAAAGAGATTACGTTTTGCCAACTCCACTTGAAAAAAAATCGAATAAAGACACTGACAATCCGAGTCCAAAAGCACCGTCTCAGGTGCCTGAAATGGATCCTCAAAGAAAAACAAGACAGTGCTCACTCAGAGTCAGCTGGGAAATGGATAATAATAAAAAACAGAAATATAATTTATCAACAGCAGTTGAGGACTTTGAAGATTTGAAAATTACGTGAAAATTTTTAAACTTTGTAAAGTTCTCTTTTCAGAGTGCTTCAATTAAGATATTGCAAATACCTCCATTAATGTCATCATCATGGAAGAAACTCGAGTGCTTTATGTTCATGTATTTATAATTACAGCGGATATTTTTTTCATAATTGTTTCTTTAAATATTAAATTTATCACATCATTTGTATCAATCATGTCTTTAAGTGAATTTGTTGAGTATGCTTTGCCAAAATATAACCTGAAAGTGCTGAATATTTTTAAAAGTTGTATTCAGGCAATTAACTAACTATACATGGTCCTAATTGTTCATTCTTTTTATTATTTGATATTTAATTGCATGTTTTTTGCAGTATATATTAGTTTATTTTTCAAGGTTGGCTGTTGGGTTGTTTGGATGGATAAATCAATGGATATGAGGTTAGATGAAGGGAGAGTAATCCATATTTACTGCCTCCGGCCCCCGTTAAATTTCATTGCATCAGTAGTTTAACAATATACAAAAAAATTAGGTTTATTAGATATTGATAAATTTGTGACATACATTTGAACTATTATATATATATTCTTGCAATATTTACCAATAGATATCTTACAAAACTTTCTTTGAAGTCAATTAAATAAGATCTTTGTTGTTGTAATGTGATCCTTTTATTTACAGCCCAGACCTGCACATTTATCCATACATTTCAGTATTATTTTTTTGAATGTTTCATCTTTTGTTATGTCCATTTCTTTGGAAGCTGTCTGCAGCTTTAAATTGTTTATTTCAGACAAGTTTCAAAATTACCTGTTGGATGTTTTTAGCAAGGACAAGTTTCTATTATTTTGAGTCATTGGTTTTTCAAGTTTATTACAAGATTAACTATCAACCCAAAATGAAATGAATGATTAAATATTTCCCTGTTAACAAGTAAGATATATGTTGTGTTTAAAGTAATAAATTCGTTCATTCATAATAAACACTTTTAGACTTGTCCAAGAAGACAAAGGGGAATTTATAAAGAACTATACGGAGTACATCCCTAGTGTGTAACTAACACAGCCCAGAAGCCATGGTGTCTCAGTGGTTACCATCCTGGACTAGTGACCTAAAGGGTGTAGGTTTGAATCCTACCATCAGATCAGCCTGGGTAAGCTACCATGGTGTGTCCTTGGGCCAGGCACTTTACTCCAATTGCCATAGCATTAAATAACCTACTTGTGTTGTGGTCCTGCAAAACACCAAATCAGCTGACACATCCCATTTAATGGTTTAACTGGCATTTATTACCACAAATGTTGACAACATGGAATAGGTACCCAGTATTCACTTTTAAGCAGATGTGTTATCCAGTATGATTTTGAAAACTGGTCACTGACTCAGACTGTTAAAGTTACATTAAAAATTAAAATAAACACAAAACACACAAACTAGTCTAAACATGGAATATCATACAGCAGATTTTACCACTCAAATGGGCCAGGTTTCCTCAGATTATATAAATTTCCTGGACAGAAATAGTTTCTATGTCAGATTTACTCTTTTCATATGATTTTGACACAAAACATGATGACCTGTCCATTAAGAAATGTCAAATTGGCAGAAATGTCCTGGACAAGTGGGTAAAAAATAATATTTGTACTGCCCTGGCTACTTTATATTGTTATACTTCAATTCATACACAAAGTCAAATTGTGTATTGTATGTACATTTTATGTATTCACACAGAGAAAAAAACAAAAACACAGATTACTAGTGGTGCTTTCGTGAGCCTAAAATTGTTTTGCAACTTGTTTGGCAATATTGCAAAAATAATATTACCATATGTACTTGCTTATAAGACGAGACCAACTGCAAACTGCACAGATATGCTGTTGCATAATGCACTGGCAGATCTGGGTCTTTGCAGTTTGTTAGAAATAATCAGTACATAGACTCTCATCTGTATTTGCTATTGCAGATCTGAATCTTTGTTGTTTGCAGTTTGACTGAACTTGAAAGCAAGTACTGACAGTACTGTGTTAATAAAGATATGCAAAGAGCAATCCCCAAGTTACTTTTTGCAGAAAATTCTAATATTTTTTTTTATTACCATTGCCTACAAGGCTGTTGCTATTGATATCTGACAAATAAGTCTCAGCTGAAATGTACTATCGCTGAGGACACAAGTGATAGTGGAAAACATGCTATGCTTTATTAAAGATTTAGGTTTAATGAACAAATTTTTATTTTAAATTGCACTTTCAAGAAGCATGAATCTTTATAAAACAAGAGATTTTCAAAACATTTGGTCAGACCTAGAATAACCCTTGGTCCCACCTTGGCACATTATGTGTTGATTTATTATCTTCACACTTCTTATTATTGTTGCTGCCCCCATCCATCAGTCTGTCCAGCTGTCCATCCATCCATTCAAAAGCTTTTCATCAGTCTGTCCAGCTGTCCATCCATCCGTTCAAAAGCTTTTCATCACTTCACCACTTGAAGAATTTTCATGAAAAACATGCTACATATAAAGTTTGTTCAGATGCACAATAAGCTTTTAGTTTTTCTTTGGCTCATTTTCAGGAATCGTTTTCTTGAAAAATTGGAGGGGGGGGGGTATTTTGAGAATTTTCAGATTGTAATTTGCATCTTGCATTTACATTCCTGGTTTAAGTAAAATTATAATGTCTGTTTTACAAAATGTTATGGCCCTTTTTTATCCTCTTCTTTTTTTCTCATTTGTGTGTAAATTCATATGTTTTGCAATTATCCTTTTATTTATGTTTTCTTGCATTCATTTATTTGTTCATTCATTCATTCATTTGCCCATTGACTGCTCTGGTGGCCTAAGTGATTAGAGTGTCTGCTTTGGATGCAGGAGGTCAAGGGTTCGAACCCCAGACCAGTCATACCAAAGACTTATAAAAATGGTAATAACAGCTGCCTCACTTGGCGCTCAGCTTTTAGAGGTTAGTGTTAGGACTGGTCGGCCTGGTGTCAGCATAACATGACAGGGTGGGACATGATGCCACATGTCTGTGGCATGATGTCCCAGTGCTAGACATCACTATAAACTGCCACACTGCAGATATCATAGCGATATGACTAAAATTGTTAAAGCTACATTAAAAATCTAAATCACAAATTTGCTGATTTTTCATTCATTTTATTCTTTTGTCTATTCTTTTACTTACTAACTTTTAGGCACCTACTTCTGTTTGTTCATCAGCTTCATTGTGCATTTCTCTTACTTATAGGACTGTCTGGTTAAATTGAAAACTAACTGAATAAGATTATTAATGGCAGTCTCAATAATTATTGTTTAGAAGAAAGAAAAAAATTGTCAGAAAATTCTCATTGAGCATGTTGAAATTAAATTGATACAGCCATGGCAAATGGAATTCTTGAAGATTATTTGAATTTATGTGAAGGAAAAAAATATGTACAATTTAAAACATTTCATGCATTAACTTTTCCAGTCATTAAACAGATTGTATGTATCAAAATTTGCATGAAATGGTAAATCAGTCAATAAAATCTATATATTGTAAAGAATATGTGTCATTACATAATGTTGAGAAATATCAGTGCAGAGGATTACCTCTGTACATTCCACAGAATTTGTCCTTACTTAGACATTCAAGCCATAAATTTAATATAGATGCAGGTACATATGAAGATGACTCCTCCTGAATGTTTTTTCATAACTTCTATTTTACAAATAGTTGGTGATGAAAACTGTACTATTCTTAAAAAAAATAAGTACCAAGACATTAGAGAAAAAATGTTATAATAAATGTAGATGTGCCTGTGCATCTTTAGAAAAGATCTACAGCTAGGTGTTGTCACCTCAAAATCCATACTTTATAAACCATTTATTAGCTAGACAAAAACCTGTATTTAATGTCTGAAAGGTATACAATAAGAAGTGCAGTGCACTCCAATATGGTGACCTTTGTGTACGCATCATAGGATGGTACCCTAAACCACTGAAGTAAAGAATACAAATTTACCACATAAGGATGTAGATATAAAAAAATACAAAAAAATACCATGGAATTACAAGCAAAGCATGATAAAAATGATTGAAGGTAAAGAAATATTTTAAAGTCTTGTTAAATGTGCCCTTGCAGCAGAAAGTTGTTAGTTTTTGAGCACTTTTGAATGACATCATCGTGTCATTGTGTTAAAGTACAAGAGGCAATTCATTCCAAATAGCCGTTTTTTGATATGTGAAAAAATGTCCATAGGTCTTGGTTTTATCAGTGGGAATAATGAGTGTCATCAGAAGAACAAGTTTCTAGAACAGGTGTACAGGTCAGACAGGTATTTCAGATTGTTAGCAGCTAAAGAAACACAGGAGAAAAAAAGAGATTTTCATTATGTGGCTGATTCTGGATCAAACAGGTATCCAATGGAGGGTACCGAGTAGATGCTTGGTTCTAGTTGCTCAAGGACAATCCGAGTAGCAGTATTTTCAACTTTTTGAGATTTCAGTTGTAGGTATCACCAGATGGAAGAGAATTACAATAGTCAAGTCTAGAAAGTACTAAGGAACATGTAAGCATTTTAGTGGCATCAACAGAAAACATTGCAAATGAAACTGATGCTAGATAGGCAGCGTAATGCATGTGTTCATGATAATTGGTATGTGTTCATGATAATTGGTGTGTGTTCATGATAATTGGTGCAAAAAGAGAAAACTTTGAAGAGTGTCACTATAGTTTTGTACTGACTGTGAATTTATTGTTGGTGTTGCTGATGCTTACTGTTTGAGGTAAAGGATTGGAATTAGAAGTTCATGGCGATCAGAATGGTGTTAGTTTCAAAATCTTCATCTACAGCTTGTTACGTATCATCCATTACTTCACATCAACAATGCACTTCTCATTGCCATGGATGGTAGCATCAAGTTCAGTTTGGCGACTAGATTTGTATATTTGAGTGTCCGAAGCATATAATAGGTGAGACACGGTATGATTATTTATGTCACTTCAAAGGGGCTGAATGTACAGAATGATGAGAATGAGTCTAACAAGAGAACCCTGTGGAAGACCAGAACAAAGATGAACTAGACTGGAATGTTTTCCATTTCTGGAAACAATTTGTGTTTTGTCAGCTAAGTATAAGATGTATCATGAATACCAGATACACGCTGGAGATAATGAAGTAATATATAATGGTCTCTTGTGCCAATGCTGCAAATAAGTCAAGTAGGGTGAAAACTGAAATCTTTCCACTATCCAAAGTAGAGAGGTCATTAACTACTTTCAGAAGGGCAATTTTGTTACTGTGGTAAGTTTGGTATGCAGACTGAAAATTAAAAGTCTACTTACATTCAGATGTGATACAAATTGGGACCTTTCTTTAAGATTTTTTTATAGATACAGATTGGGACCTTTTTCTAAGATTTTTTATAGATACAAATTGGGACCTTTTTCTAAGACTTTTTATAGATACAAATTGGGACCTTTTTCTAAGACTTTTTATAGATACAAATTGGGATTTTTTATAGATACAAATTGGGACCTTTTTCTAAGACTTTTTATAGATACAAATTGGGACCTTTTTCTAAGACTTTTTATAGATACAAATTGGGACCTTTTTCTAAGACTTTTTATAGATACAAATTGGGACCTTTTTCTAAGACTTTTTATAGAAATGGGAGGAAAGAACAGGATGGTACTTATTTCAATTGTTAGGTTCAGACATTGTTTTTTTCAAGTAAGACTTCATAAGTACAGGTGTGAAAATTGATGTGAATAATCCAGATGAGAGGGAAGTGTTAATAACATCAGTTAGTGAAGGCAATATAGAATCTAACAAATCAAGTAGCAGTAATGTAGGAATTGGATTGTACATAACAGATCTGTAGTGACAGGCACAATGCTGTTAAAGGGAGCCTTTGAAATTCCCTATCACAACTGTATGGAAGGAATGAGTCAATTGAAATTCTGTATCACAACTATATCGTGGGGATGAATCAATCAAAATTCTGTATCACACCTGTATTGTGGGGATGAGTCAGATGAAATTATATATCACAACTGTATGGCGGTATTGGGTCAACTTAAATTCTTTATCACAACTATATCATGGGGATGAATCAATCAAAATTCTGTATCACAACTGTATGGTGGTGATTTCAGTAAATTCAAATTCTATAAATCACAACTGTATGGTGGGGAAGAGTCAATTGAAATTCTATATCACAACTGTATGGTGAGGATGAATCCATTGAAACTATATTACAACTATATGGTGGGCATGAGTCACTTGAAATTCTATATCACAACTATATGGTGGGGATGAGCCAAATGAAATTCTTTATTAGAACTGTATGGTGGGGATGAGTCAAATGAAATTCTATATCACAGCTGTATGGTGGGGATGAATCAGTTGAATTCTGTATCACAACTATGGTGGGGATGAGTCAAATGAAATTCTTTATTACAACTGTATGGTGGGGATGAGTCAAATGAAATTCTATATCACAACTGTATGGTGGTGATGAGTCAATTGAAATTCTATGTCACACATGTATGGTGGTGATGAGTCAATTGAAATTCTATATCACAACTATATTGTGGTGGTGATGAGTCAATTGAAATTCTATATCACAACTGTAATGGTGGTGATGAGTCAACTGAAATTCTATATCACAACTATATGGTGGGGATGAGTCAAATTAAATTCTATATCACAACTGTATGGTGGAGATGAGTCAAATGAAATTCTGTATCACAACTATGGTGGTGCTGAGTCAGTTGAAATTCTTTATCAGAACTGTATGGTGGGGATGAATCAATTGAAATTCTATATCACAACCATATGGTGAGGATAAGACAATTTAAATTCAATATCACAACTGTATGGTGGGGATGAGTCAATTGAAATTGTATTGTCAAATTGATCTCTAATGTTTGCACTTGGTCGCCGAAGAAATTTGCAAAAATGTCCAGAAGATCAGTGGTAGAGAAGGTCATTGGAGCTTATAAATACTACCAATGAGCTCTTTGCAGCTGAAACTTTCCGTGATCTTTGCGCTAAAGTGGATTTCATGAACTATTGACATCTTTGTTAGCAACTTCATAAATAAATTTACCTTTGATGTAAATGCAACTTATGCTTTTTATTGAATAATAAAAAAGTGTTTTATACCATTTGAATAATCACAAGAACAATGATGTAAAAGAAAATATGAAGTCAACAAAATGTATATGCAACCTCAGGAAAACATTGGTGTTTTAATACCTGCCATATATCAGCTTCACTTGTTTTGACTGTTTTTATGAAGGTGCCTGATGCCATCACAGTGAAACAGTTACCACACCAACATCATGTTTCTCCTTATATCTGTTAAGAGGAATCTGTGATCATTATCGCACAAATCATTGATTTTTTTTTTTAATGATTGTATTATTATTACAGCAAGTTGGTGACTGAGTACCGATACTTTTCCATGTAATGACCCTTACACAGGGATAGATACTGAACTAAGTGTAGCACTAGAAAATGCATATCAGTTTGTAAATGTGTTGGGATGTTTGGATTGCTTGTAAAAATAGTCATTTAAAGAATGGGCTCAATACTCCAACAGTTCAGCGGTGATTATCCTTAAAGTTGAAACATAAGTGGATAAGTGTAAGAAACTATCTAAGTAGATATATTGCTATAGATAAAACATCATTTAAAAATGGAACTTTTTAATTTGTTGATGTTTCTGCTTTGAACATATATGCTTTCAAAAAGATATATGTTTTACTGAGAAATTAGATCACCCCATGTGTGTGTGTGTGTGTGTGTGTGTGTGTGTGTGTGTGTGTGTGTGTGTGTGTGTGTGTGTGTGTGTGTGTGTGTGTGTGTGTGTGTGTGTGTGTGTGTGTGAGCTGCACAAGTCACTTCCTCAAGCAATAACAAACCTACTTTATACAGTTTTGGAGAAACAACAAAAATAATGTCAATACAAAATTTGCATGTCCTTTTCATTCATGTACTCTCTCTCTCTCTCTCTTACGAATTAAGTAATTCTATATCGTCATTTTTTTCACATTAGGCTGATAATAAAATCATTAGTTCTTGATATCCTAATATTACAATAGAGACTGCATGCATGCACTCCTTTAGTTCCTGATTCTAATGTTATGTTCTTACATGTTTCTTTCTACCTTTTATTCCAGCCATTTCAGTGATTTTTGCTCTACTGATTATAGATCAATATGGCCATCTTGAAAATCTTGTTAACACTACTTCTGAGATTAGTCTATTTGGTACTAAAAATGAAAATGGTGCTAATTTGATGACTAATATGGCCACCAATGTGGCTGTCTTCAAAATCTTGTTATCACTACTTCTTCGGAATGAATGGTCATAACAACATGAAGGTTTCATAAAAGATTTTCTTGTGATGTCTGTTTAGCTGATCTGAAATGAAAATGGTGCTGACCTGATTTCTGATATGTCTGCCACAGTGGCTTAAAAAGTTTCTTATTGCAAATCCTCCAGAATGAAAAGTAATATTGCAGTGGGATCTTCACCAGAAGACTTCTGATGCTTTGTTGGCACGAGATGAAAATGCCACAATATCAGCCATCTATAATAATATTGTTATCACTACTACCCTGAAAAGGATGGTCTTATCATCATGAGGTTTTACTTAGAAAATTATTATGTCTAGTTGGTCCTGATGGTGCCATTCAGACATTCAGTATGCCAGCCACAGTGGCCATCTTGAAATTCTTGTTATTACCATTTCTCTTGAGTGAATGGCCAAGATGTCTTATCGTATCTGGTTGGTCGTAAATAAAATTAGTGCTAATCTGACTTCTAATGTGACTGACACAATGTCTATCTTGAACATATTGTTATTACTACTTTTCCAAGATGTCTTGTCATACTGACATTGCACATTCACCAAAGACTTCTTCTTATGTCAGGTTGGTACTAAATAGAAATGGCGCTAATCTGATATTGAATATGGCCACCATGGCATTGATGATGAAAATCTTGTTATTGTTGCTACTCTAGAATGCCTAGTTGACATCCAGTATGTTCACCACAGTATCTAATCTGTAAATCTTTTTATCATTGAAAAATATGAAAGGTGGTTTCAACACTTAAAAGGAAGAAATGGTCTTATCTTGAAATTCTTTTTCAGCCTGTAGAGCATCAGTTCCTTCAAGGGACTCTTCTTCCTAATTTTAACAAAGAAATTTAATGATCAGCAAGTGAATTTAGGTAACTTTACTGTATATACCATCTATACTCACTTATAACTCAAGTCCAACTGCAAACTGCACAGACCCAGATCTGCCATTGCATAATGCACCAGCAGATCTAGGTCTGTGCAGTTTGTTAGGAGTAATTAGTAGAACAAACAGCATAGACCCTGTCTGCAGGTGTATTAAGCTACAGAAAATAAGGATATTCATTGTTTGCAGTTTGAATCAACTTGTAAATGAGTATATATGGTAAATTTGAATATTTAAAGGGATGGAATATCTTACAAGGAGTAGTAACCTGTATACAACAAGCAAGATGACGTTTTGAAGGTTCAAGATTTAACATTTTTTAAAGATGAAAACAGGGAACAGTAAAAATATGTATTAGTAAAATGGGAAACATTGTTTCATTTAATTATGTAAATATTATATTGCTAAATAAATTGAACATATCAAATTTGGTTGCTCCAAAATTCAAAGAATCATTTCAGAATAAATTCAAACAAGTCAATCTGAGAGACATTTATTGTGACATCTTCTATGATGAAATAATCCTCAAGACATCTGCTGGCACAAGTTTAAACAATAATAAAATTTAAATTATATTCATTGGATATTTCTGCACAGAGAATTTAAAGTTAAATATGATATATTTGGGAAAGAATATTATAAATATTTTTGAGGAAGATATATTCAGTGTTTTACCAGTTATCTGACGTAAGTAAGACATTATAAATTAATGAGAACTTTACGTGTTAAATTTATGGTAAATAAACAAAACAAAAGTATTAACCCTATGGAGTTTTGAAATACAATCTATAAAAAATGTAAAAGTTGTGCAAATATTACAAAGTCAGAGGAGAAAATGACACATTCAGAAAATACAACCAGAAAATAATTACTTACAAATTTGGAAAAGCTATTTTTGAAAAAAGGTCATTTTTCAGTCATGGGAAAGTAAATTTCCCATTGAAAATTTACTTCATGAACAGAATGCTGGAAACAAAAATACTAAAATCTGAAAGAAGAGGATTAATGACTCCACTAATTTGTCTTGCAACAAGAATGAAAATAAGCAGAGTTATTAACCAAACAAAAATAACAATGATGTCAAAAAGGCTCCAAGATTGGTGTATTAAGAATTTAAACTAGAATAGATCTAAAGCAGGAGATGATGAAATTAATCTGGATGTATTTAGCACTACTGGTGATAGACCAGAAGAACTTATGGTATGAATGTTGTCCGTCGTCTAACATCTGCCAGTCAGTATACGTTTGTTATTACAACTCCTCAAACTACTTGGAGCATTGCCATGAAACTTCACACAAGCTTTCATCCCATGGTCTGCATAGTCCTAAATGAAAATGGTGTCAATCTGGCATCCAGTATGGCCACCGTGGGAGCCTTCTTGAAAATCTCATTCTTGCTATTCATCCCAAATGGAACATCTTATTGACATGAGGTTTTTGCCAGAAGATTTCATTTGGTGTCTAGTAGGCCTAAATGAAAATGATGCCAATCTGACACCCAGGGTGGTGATATTAAAAATTTTTGTTATTGTTACTTCTTAAAATTGCTGGTCATATTCACCAGGAGTTTTTGCCAAAGACATCTAATGCTATCTTCAGTGAAAATGGTGCTAATCTTGTAGACAACATGGCCACCAAAACAGCTAATTTGAAGAAAAAAAATTATTGCTAAAAGAAATAATAAATAGCTATCCAAGATGGTTTTAACAGTCATCAGTTCTAAAGAAGAAATTCTCTCATCTTAAATTCCTGGAAATTCTTTTCTGAGAGTAAAACATCAGTCCCTTCTTTTATTTTTAAAGAATATGAACCATATGTCTGGAAATTAATACAGGTAAGTAGAAAAAATAAAAGTTTGGATCAGTAAAGTCTAGCTGTAAACTGACACTGAGAGGACAAGGTATGTATTATTATGTAGACTGGTATCACTGAACATTGCCTGTATATATATAATAAACAGAAATTAAATAGAAACGAAAGTTCAAAATATGCTTAATGTACTAGACACAAAATTTAGTCAGGAAAACTTGTCCAAAAAAATTATCTTAGAGGAGATTCACAACAGACAAGCCTGCCTTAATGAGCAAAACAAAAACAGATGCAGGTTTTTTTTTTGCTAAAGAATTTATTATAAACCCGCCAAAAGACTATTCATATAGGTCACAAAAATATAACTTTGACATGTATAAGAATTGGGTGAATAAATAAAAATAAATATACAAAACAAATAAAATTGAAAAAGAATTCAATATATTTGTTAAAATTTACAATACAGTAAACAAACTTATAAGCTGGTCAGAGTGACAGAAGTAAAAATGAGATAGTCAAACAGATATGTTAAATGTATCTGATGGAAATGATTATTGTGGAGAGAAGGATTTGTTAAAATTAGTATGATACCAAGTAAGGTAATGACATGATAAAATATTATTTTGCAGGATGATAGACATAATGCCTGAATGGTTACTTTAGTTAAATTTCAAAGCTGCTCTCACCACCTAAGAGTTATTTTGCTTTTTTATTGTGACTTTATAGATAGTACAAAAGCAATAATTAGCTGCAAAGAAAACCAGATTATATAATGGACAATAAAAACACAAAGTATCAGGATTTTCAAGAAGTATCAATAATAGCAGAAACTTAGTGAAACCAACAATATAAGTAAAACTCAACAATCAGTGTATTTCCCTGGGATAGAAAAGAGTGAACATTCAAAATACACTGACAGTATTGTGAATTAAATCCCAAATAATCCTGGATGTTCTGTCACAAGTCCAAAGTATAGAATGTTCTGAATGAATTCCACCAGTCTTGATGTATGACAATAATATAATCCAGAATGTCTTTGAATGAATTCACAGAAATCCTAAAATAATGTGCTAATCCAGTCAAAGAGTACTTTAACAAAAAATGCCCTGGAACTCCCTATATATGGGTTATTTCTTGTGGAAATTTTTCTTCAAATTGTCAACAAGTTCTCCTCAAGAGCATTCTAAGTTTATAAACAAGGTTAGGCCTTGAACTCAAATTATAGTAAACATGTTTACAAATGACCATTATCTTAAAGTACAACCCACAATCATGGACAAATGTTAAGCACACATTACTGATGAATGTAGAAAATATGGCTGCCACAGGCAGTGCTTAACATGAAAATCTTATCATTCAAGAATATCAAAGATGGTTTCAGCACTCACAGTTAAAAAGAAGAAATCTTTAATTCATTTTGGACAGTATAGTGTCAGTCCATATGAGAGACTTTGTTTCTTTTTATGTTACCACATCCACAATATAGCTTTAAAAAAATTATTGAAAGGACCTTTATCAGCATGTGAAAATGTTCTCTCAGTCCTTGCCTGTATTCACTTCATCAGATGTGACAATTGGATCAAGATGGACAGCTTTAACCTATAAAACTGATTTTTGTGTGCCAGATTGTTGTGTTCTGATGCATAGTAAATTTACAACAAATAGAAGTTCAGCGCCAATTACTGTACAGAACCAGTTACAACACAATCATTATTTATTACTTAACTCTGTTCAGTAATATTCTTGTTTTACAAGCATTAACATGTAACTTATATTTTGCTAATGCAACTTACAAAAAAAATGGTAATTGCATAGTAATTAGAACAATTAACAATCATGCAGTAACTGGATCTGTGTTGCATCATTAAGTAGTAGTTGATCATTAATTAGGCATTAAAAACTAGATATTTCTCATTGAAGACTTGTTTAATTTTGTTGAAACCATTGGAAAGTCTGCGCTAGTAGCCTACAAAAACACAATGATATTCTTGATGTCCACAACTAATTTCCTTGATCTAGCTTTCGACTAAGATAACTTTTATGATAATTATCAAACGGGACAGTTTACCTCCACACCACTTGCAAGATGGGTTTGAGAGAATCACACATTTCAATTGCATAAAAAAATCACATTTTATTGTATGGTAGTCATGGATTGTTTTGACACATAACATGCCTAATTGGTGATAAAAGTTCACATTACTGGTTAGTAAGAACTCATCAGCTCTGCAAGGTTTCTGCTGGAACCAACAGTAGATTATCTCCCTTTGTGAAGCTCAGTGGGCAGGGGGCAGTTTTTATGTACAAATTTAATGCCGCAATCACCAACCTAGCATTAAAAAAAAAATCATAAAAAATCAAATACACAAGTGAGGTCAAAAAGGTCCATAGTTTTGGATATCTATATTAAAACAAAGCATAAGAATGTTATCCACTTGACCAGAGAAGTCAATGGCAGCTCATAGCAGAAGTTTATGCACCCCAACCCCAAATTTATACCTGCAATTTTCATGTCCAAAGGTCATTTTTGACACCATGTGATGTTCACAGTGCAGACACAAGTCCTTTTCCTAGATGGCAATTCTGCAAAACTGTGTGTACTAAACAGACTGATGCAATTGAAAATAGTTGTCATCCAAGCCGTTTTTGAGATATTCTACTTGCCCCAAACCCATGTGTCTACTGTTATGGGAGGCTAGCTCTTCTTCCTAACTGACTGTATTTCACTATCAACATACTGCAGAGTAACTATAGAAGGTGTACATGCCTGACATCAATTTCAAGAACAACACAAGCCCGAAACACCTAGTTCTCAGATATATCCATATCTTTAATTCATAAACAATAATAGCTGAAAAAGTCACACCATAGCCTTAAGTTAAGAAATTTGCCAGGGGCCAATTTACGAAACTGTATCCTGCCACCTCAGCGTTGTCAGTGCCTGCTTTTAGTATTGTCCAAGAGGTCTTGAGTAATGAACTGATATGATTAACAAATAATAGTTTTAGTTTTTTTAATCACCATTTAGTAACTTCACCAGCTGAATGCCAAGGTATATCTACCCAGCAATGTAACAGATTATTATTGATTTTTTTCCCCTATTATTTAGTGCACATGTTCTCACGGCATTAGGTATAAAATAAGTGAAACCCAGATTGATCTTGTGACCTCAATATCATCATTATTCAGTTTCTTCCACGCTGCTCTCTCATTTATAGAATTTCCATTGAAAGGCTTTTTCCTTGTTGAAATGTTCTTCAAGCAATGTTTGATAATTTGCATCATTGTTGTCCATCATGCAATCATTTCATGAAACCTCTGTTTCATAATATGTTGGTAGACTGGGATTTTGTGTTCCCTTGAAATATTTAGTATAATAAACAGTATAGACCCTTATCTGCTGGTGCATTATGGGACAGCAGATGTAGACATGTAGTAGTTGTTGGCTGTTGTGTATGCATTATACACAAGTTAATATGGTATTCTCATTACAGCTGAAATAAATATAGTCCATTTTCATACCTTGAACAGTAGAAACCATGCAGATAAAGAACCACAGAGACCAGTAATATTAGTTAATAAAACAAATAATGTCATTGAAAACGCATATATTATTCATGAATATGAACTAGTATCTGTACTTTTAAATCTCTAATTTGTGTAATCAGAGTTTGTTTGGTTTTTGTTTTTTTATAAATTAGCTTCATATTTAATTCAATAAATTATTACCCATGTTAACATTATTCAGAAATTCAAGTCTCATTTTCTCGACTTTCACACTGTTGTTTCAACAGTATATTTTGCAGCTACTAAAATGGCGGGTTCCATGTAACCTGCAAAGCAATAAACAACATAAAGCTGTAGCATTCCTTAATGGTGCTATTGTTGTCATTGTTGTTATTGTGGCTTTAGTCATGCATGTTAAATTTTGCGTGTGGTTCCTTTTACCTTTAGTAATACTGGTAATCTTTTTCCTGTTCTTCTTTTTGTCTGTCTTTGAGTTCACACTTCTTGTAACCACAATGGCTTGATATCCTTAAAACACAACTGGATGCCATTTGGTAGGTAATCTAACAGGGTGATTTGTTCATGTCTTGATGTGTTTAATGTGTCTGAGTTGTGTAGGTCAAAGTAGAAATATTCTGTGACAGAAAGCAATAAAGATATTTGATTCATTGTAACAAGTGTTTTAGATGTCATGCTGGTGGTGGTGGCAGCTGCATTGGGAAATTATCAGGTAGAGCAAACAGACATTTAGGCAACATATTTAAATTTTACCTTGCACTGCACCAGTTTCAAATTCAAAATCCCTGATAATATTCCTGCCCTATAATGTATCAAGCTAGTGGACTTCACCGAAGACATCCTGATATCATGTTTCTCAGTCTTGAGTGCTTCTGTTTCTTACATTAAACTTTTAATTTCTGAATAATGTCTTGATTAGAAGTTGATTTGTTATCATATAAATGATTATTACATATCTGATCATATTCACCTACTTTCAATTTTTGCAGCAAAATACATACTGTATGTGAAATAAATGTACTCTAGGCACAGAGGCCTGGCAAAGATATATCATAATTTAAGTATAAAATCTCTATTTCCTTTAAAACTATATACAAGTTACTGTTGCTAATGCGAGCCACTTGATTTACTATGCTGTCTTTAATATCATCTACATTTTCAATATCTAAAGTCTATGCTAATTACTGTAATTAGCTCTTTAATTAATTTACATAAAAATACATACATGTTATTTCTCTACTGTAAAGACCTGAGCTTACCTGAGAAACAAATGATTTATATCCATATGGCAGTTTGGAGTGAGTGTTATGTACAGATTTATATCCATATGGCAGTGTGGAGTGAGTGTTGTGTAAAGATTTATATCCATATGGCAGTGTGGAGTGAGTGTTGTGTACAGATTTTGCTTGTATATTTTAGACTGCAGAAGCAGTAAATTTCTTGAAATGTGGATTCAAATTGAGAAGCAAACAACTAAAAATTGGAAATGGTTAAATCACATAGGTTGTCATTACAATGCAATGCCAAAAACCAAACAAAATAATAAATTAACCAAGAAGTTGACATTATGGATCAGTGACTATGTTTGCTGATGCAGTGTCCATTTTTTTTTTTATTTTACCATAACACTTGCATGAGAGTCGCTCTTTAAAGATCAGTAAAATCATGTGACACCTCCTTTAACTTCAGGTCATATTTCACTTTGTGCACATGAGAGGTGGTAGGTATACTGAGTTCAGACTCAGATTTTCAACTGCATGCTAAGTGTTTTATTGAGTTTTGTTTCAAAATAAGAAATAAATGATAAACTTGCTGTGTATTGCATTGTTGATTCTGTTTATCATTTTGTTGATACTTTTACTCAAGCAGCTGACCTTCGAATGTTGTTCAGGTCAGTTTATACCATGGTTTTGCACAGTTATAGAAATCAGTAATGGCTACCAACAAGAACAACTATACCATCACTCAGCTTGTTGGACTCCAAGATAAAAGAATTTGTAGAGTTCAATATTGCTGTGACTGGTGCTAACATGGACATGTCCTCCATGAATAACAACAAAGCATTTATCCAAAGTCAAGTAAGCTGGTGACTAATGGCAAAGGCACTTGTAAAGGCAGATAACTCTTCAGGTATAATGTTGTGTACAGCCTGTCAATTAGCAAGGTTGGCTCAAGCTTGGCAACCCCCAAAAATTCAGAATGACTGAACTTTATTTAATTGAATAATTGAACCCTGGAAATATAGCACCTTTGCATGCATTATTTGGTATTTGCCCAAAAAGTTCATAGTGCAGGCGATGTGCATACTGTTGAGGAGAGAAATACTAGTGACATGGAAAATATATGACAGGACCCCAATACAGAATTTGACGTTTTGGAAGAAACATGTTAATCATAATTAATTATGTGATGGGTTTGTTTAAGCTTTCCAAGCACTTAACTCCTTTTCCTATGCAAGAGACAGTCAATACAACATGGAGAAAGTGCTTAAAAAGAGAAAGAAAAAAGAAATTCCAACTTGTTAGAGTCTTTGACTCTGCTGATCAACTCTTCAGTCTTAGAGTGTATGTACAGACAAAATGGGACAAATGTAACATGGCCAAAGTGAAATTTGAACCCATGTACAAACAAAATGGGACAAATGTAACATAGCCAAAGTGAAATTTGAACCCATGTACAAACAAAATGGGACAAATGTAACATGGCCAAAGTGAAATGGAACCCATGTACAAACAAAATGGGACAAATGTAACATGGCCAAAGTGAAATTTGAACCCATGTACAAACAAAATGGGACAAATGTAACATAGCCAAAGTGAAATTTGAACCCATGTACAAACAAAATGGGACAAATGTAACATGGCCAAAGTGAAATGGAACCCATGTACAAACAAAATGGGACAAATGTAACATGGCCAAAGTGAAATGGAACCCATGTACAAACAAAATGGGACAAATGTAACATAGCCAAAGTGAAATTTGAACCCATGTACAAACAAAATGGGACAAATGTATCATGGCCAAAGTGAAATTTGAACCCATGTACAAACAAAATGGGACAAATGTAACATAGCCAAAGTGAAATTTGAACCCATGTACAAACAAAATGGGACAAATGTATCATGGCCAAAGTGAAATTTGAACCCATGTACAAACAAAATGGGACAAATGTATCATGGCCAAAGTGTAATTTGAACCCATGTACAAACAAAATGGGACAAATGTAACACGGCCAAAGTGAAATGGAATCCATGTACAGACAAATGGGACAAATGTAACATGGCCAAAGTGAAATGGAACCCATGTACAAACAAAATGGGACAAATGTAACATAGCCAAAGTGAAATGGAACCCATGTACAAACAAAATGGGACAAATGTAACATAGCCAAAGTGAAATGGAACCCATGTACAAACAAAATGGGACAAATGTAACATAGCCAAAGTGAAATGGAACCCATGTACAGACAAAATGGGACAAATGTAGCATGGCCAAAGTGAAATGAAACCCCCCAATATTCAGATATTGACCCATGGGAGGGGGGGTATTAAAACAAAAAACATGTGAAGCTGACAATACTTTGTGACATTGAATAGTTTGTTAGAGCTGCAGTTATGTCCATCATCAGTCTTGATTATCTTCTAAAAACAAAGTTGTGACCTCATTGGAAAATAAATAAACAATGGAGTGCTGGACTTCATTTCTGGTGAGACAATTGTGCAGTGACCTCAACAGTCACTAAAGGTACAGAGATTTCAATAGATTTTGCTCCTAAAATAATCCTAAACAGTAAAGCCACATGGATACAACTCATTGCAAAGAAATTTTAAAAAACACAGAAAAGAGACACAAGTAAGTCTTTGCATTGATAAATATGTACATATCTTGAGGCATGACAGTGTCCAATATCAGCTAATTGGATTTTACAAAGATTTACAAGACTAAATTGGACAAAATTCGAAATCAAAACAGAATACCAAAATACTTCACAATTTCTGAAGAACATAAAACATTCTAGAATAAAGTAGATGAAACATTGTCAAAAGGAATTATAGTTCCTTGACATCTGCTATGTATAGGAGATGATTGCTTTGATCTGGGAATTCTTAAAATGAAATATTGGACATGATCCAATTTTTTTTTATATTAATAATAATAATTAGAAGAAGAAGAAGAATTTTTATGCAAGTGGTTTTATGCAAGTGGTTTTACATATGAAGTGACAGTAGTTTGATTTTAGTGATTTATTATTGTCCTTTAAACATGGTAACTTATACATGAGAGGCCAAACTCTTATCAACAATTATAGAACCCCATCCAAGCATACTTTAGATGTGGTAGATGTGATGGATGGGGAAAATATTGTAGTAAGCAGGAGACTGAGGATATATAAACCCTCCCAATGATAATATTTCCCATCTGATTGTTTTTCTTATTAGACAATAAAAAACATGACCCTGTCTGATAAATATCTTGCCTGGGCATTGGCATCCCACTCAAAGCTTCCCTGCCTATTATATCAACAGTGTCTCTAGAAGGCATTAGTATAGATACTTGCGTTCAGCATGATGTCTTTCACAGTATCAACTACAGCGTAAGCTTAATCATCCCAGTTTAGTTACAGTTATTAGATTACAACTTATACAATAATTAACAGACATATAGCAAATTCATCTTCTTAAACTAGTGACCATTTAATTGGGGGGGGGGGCTGTGATTTTCTTTGAGCTAAGATATTTTCTTTTCTTTGATCTCAAGATAATTTATATTTTTTGGATATAATATGGTGTTAATTTGCTTTAAACCAGAGCAAGATATTTTTCCAGCTATTGATAGACAGAAGATAAATAAAAAAGTGTCAGGACCCTGCCCCAAAAGATTGATTTTCTGGACCCTAATATAATTGCCATATACCATGGTACATATTGTGGTACGTACAGAAATATTGCGATACAAAATTGTTCATATTGCCCAGCTCTATTAACCATTGATTTTGAGTAGGATGTCATTCAAAAAACCTCATCAGCAATTGACAATAATATATCATCAGCAAACAGTCTTGGACCAGATATCAGTGATAATATTATTAATGTCAATTACAGATGATAGTGGTCCAAGTATAGATCCTGAGGCACACCTATACTGACATGTTGTTGGTCTAACGTAAAACCTTTGATGACAACTTCTTGCATCCTGTTTGAGAGATAATTTTCAAACCATATTTCTTAGCTTATGAATGAAACCTTTGTGCCAGACTTTGTCAAAAGCCTTACTAATATCACAAAATGCTACTCTAATTTCTATTTCTGCAAAAAGTATTGTAAATATCACACATTTGTAAGGGAGTCAAATCTTTTGGAGTAAAACCATACTAGATAAATAATTATGTTGTTGGCTGTAATGTTAAATGTACAATTGTTTAAATACATTTCTCAAATGTTTTGCCCAAGCAGCTTAGTTGTGAAATAGGTCTGTCATTTGAAACAACATTTTTGTCCCCCTTTATATGCTATCAAAAAGTACAAAGATTGGAGAGAATTACTGAAGATTTCTGATAAATACAGAAATAATATGTGATTGCCTTTTCTGATAAATATAGAAATAATATGTGATTGCCTTTCTTAAGTAACCTAGGGTGGATGTTATCAGGACTCCCTGCCTTTCTGATGTTGACATTTGAAAGAACATCAATGTCATTTATGCTACTGTGAATATTATTAAGCTAGTGTCTTGAAGAGTCATAGATGGTAGGGTTCTGGAAGTATCAGGTTTGTTCAGAAAAATATCTATTAAGCAAGTCTGCCTTATCAAGATTATGGTGAAAATAATGGCTATTATGTATCAGAAAGGGATCCTCTGATTTTTTATTTTGCTTCAGAAATGTGTTGGCTATATTCCACCAGATTTTTTAACCAATATTGACATAATGAAGTTTATTAGCTAATATATTAAATTACTCAACTTTGGTGCTTCTTACAGCATTTATAACTCGGTTTCTTTTGTTTATGAATCTGACCCAGCGTAAGGGAAGATTCATTCTTTTAGCCAGGCAGCAGATTCATTTCTGTTGCCAAATTAATTTTCTAATATTGTGCACTCAGGGGGAATCTCTCGAACGACTTTTATTATTTTATTGGGAATAGCAGAATGGGCTGCCACTAACTGATTGTGAGAGATCATGCATACCTGTTCATCTGTCAAAAGATTAGAAAATTCCCGTCAGCTCTATATGACAATATATTTCATGCTCTGTTAAAAAAGCAGTATGATCCACAGTGTAATAGTAGTAACATCCAGTATGTTGCCCAAGAATTTGGTATGGTCTGGAATTATGTGTTGACTACCTTAGATGAAAGTGAGAATAGACAGTGAAACTATCCAATGCTGTAAACAACATTGGTCAAAGGTGAAATGCCTATTAAATGCGTACGTGCCTTTCAAAGGTTTGTTCTTTTCAGGACCAATTTTTAAAAAGTTACTGCCCATTTTCATTCAGTCTGAAATTTCCATTACAGTATATCCTTTTAAACAGCAGAGATCAAGAATCATTCAGCTTATAATGCAAATTGGTGTGCATATTGTCTCATGGACCTTCATGTGACTTTTATGGGTTTTGTGTGTTCAGACTTATTTGAACATGTTTATGGCACTGGGCAATTAACTTCGTATCTTCAAATGGGATTTTGCGTGTAACTGGCATATCTCATAAATGATTGAGCATATTTTGATGCAATTTAATAAGACCTTTGTTTGATATACCTTTATTTGCCATTTTATGGGTTTAGTCTAATTTAAGAGTTATCACCCCCTAATTGTTTGTTCCCTCTCTTGACTTTTGTTTCCACAATTTCTCCACCAAAAGTTGTTGGATGTTTGGCATGTGGCTTCATATTGGAAAGACTTTGAAAGAATTCAATTTCCAGCATTCCACAATATCATTTGCAGGAGTTATGGCCCCTGAGTGTTCATCAGCAAGCCAAGAGTGTTCAATCCACTTCATTTCACATCAACCTTTGGCATACGTACTGGGTAGCTAGCCCAAACTGTTCTGAGTGATTGCCTTCTAATGGATGCAAGGTGTTCAATATATCAGCTTATAAAGAAGTACATGATACATATAGTTTTACTACAACATAAAAAAAAAAATGGAATATATGACCATAACTGCCTTATAACAGGAATGGTGTTATAATGAAGGGCCTTTTTGGAGTGTTATACTTTTTAAAATACAACCCCCCAAACAGTCTGTGAATCTTCATTAATAAAGTTATATTTTAAAATGACCAAATCCTCTTTTGCAGAAGAAACATATTTTGCAAGACAAGAATTTTGATATTGGTTTTTCTAAATAAAGGTCAATTATTTTTATTCAGAAGTTATCTAAATAGATAGGGAAAATGAATTTAAACAGTATAAAATGCACAACAGAATATGTTGCATATAGATTAAGTAGATCCTGCAATTCAGACACATGTACCACACATTGCCATCACAAACTCATTATATGTTTGGCTGATCATTTGTCTCATTTAGATGGAAGGAGACAGCATGGATTATTAATTTTTGTGTACTCAGCAATGAATAGCATATAGACCCAGACCTGGTGTCATATCATTAGCTGGCAGATCAGAGTTTATTTTCTTTATTCTAGTTATGATTTCAGGCAAACAGGATAGACCCAGATGCATTATGCAACACTTGTGGTCAGGGTCTGTGCTGCTGCATTTAATCATGCATTAAACACACAGTGATGATATGTTTGTGACAGTGCCGCAGCAGCGTATCACGTCATTCCTTTGACTTCTTTGGCTTGTAATGAAAACTTGTGTGATGTATTGATCAGGCAATTACATTGTACAGTGTTGGATACCTGACGATCAGTTTCTTCTGCCTCCCACTGTCTTCTACTTTCCAGATTTCCATAACATCTAAGATGCTCTAATTGAAGAAAATATCAGATGATGTTACAAAAGAGAATGAGTCTGACTTTTTTCTGGAATATTAGCTTGGTAATCAATAGTTATTTCTGTTATGCCTTCGGGACTGTACTGGCTGAAAAACTTAGGGAATGCCAGAAAATTGTGACTTAATTATTGGAACCATAATTAATTTAATTATATTTTTTCCTAGGATTCAATGTATATACTGTAGTATTTTATGGCATCCCAGCCAAAAAAAATGTTATGTAGTGCCAAGCAAAGGTAAAGTTTGAGAAATGTAAAAATGAGCTGCACAAAACTTTAAGAAGATTAACCCTTCAAAATAATGTAAACATTAAGTTCAACAATATAAATTAATATACACAAGATGACAACATTCTGAAAAGTTATACAAATTAACAGATTATGGTAATAAGTGTAAAAACATTGAACATGATTAAAATTTGTTGCATAAACTGTGTTCCCTTAAAAGTTCATTACAAAATACATCTGTCTCACAGGATGGAAATCTACACACTAGACAAGAAAATATTGTCCATTGTCAGTGGACAATGGCATGGAATGCATTTCAGTTGAGGTTCACATTCAGGAGGTATGAATGACCAGGTATGCATCTCCAGTAGGCGAATGGCACAAAACCTTCTCATCTCTCTGATTTGCTCTGTATAATGAATACCACTCTCCAATAGTGAGTTTGAAGTTAAGTTTGTTTGTGGAGTTTTTATTCCATGTATTTTGCCAAATACAATGAATATGCTGATTTATGCAAAATTTTAATTCAATACCATATATACTCATTCATAAGTCAAGTCAAACTGCAAACAACAAAGATCCTGATCTGCTGTCACATAATATACCTACAGATTAGGGTCTATGGTGTTTGTTCTACTGATTACTCCTAACAAATTGCACAGACCAAGATCTGCCAGTGCATTATGCAATGCCAGATCTGGGTCTCTGCAGTTTGCAGTAGGACTCATCTTATAAGCGAGCAGGAATCTTCCATTTGGAAACATGACTATAGGACAGGTTTGGCTTCTTTATCTGCCCTTTCATTACCCTTTATACCATTTTCTTGTTATGTTTACATTAAAATCTGTGTGAGATTTTTAAACTATACCTTTACATTCACACATTTATGTGTTCTAAATTTACATTTTCTCTGTATTTGTTTTATATTTTCTCTATTTATTATATATTTGCAGACATTACCTAAATTTCTTACACATAATATGGCAGGTGTTGTTATTTACCATTGAGATCACTCATTTTGTCTTAGTTGAGTATACAGTTATACACATGTATATAGTAAACATTTTTATTTGTGCAAGCCTTACATATTAGCTGACCGCTCTGGTGGCCTAGTGGTTAGAGTGTCCGCCTCAGATACAGGAGGTAGCGGATTCAAACCCCGGCCAAGTGATACCAAAGACTTATAAAAATGGTACTAACAGCTGCCTCGGTAGGCACTTGGAATTAAGAGGTTAGTATTAGGACTGGTCAGCCTGGTGTCAGGATAATGTGACTGAGTGGAACATCATGCTACATGTCTGCAGCATGATGCCCCAGTGCTAGACTGTAAACTGCCACACTGCAGACATCGTAGCGATATGACTGAAAAATTGTTAAAGCTACATTAAAAATCCAAATAACACACACACACATCTCTTCTTTTGGTGAAATAATACCCATAATAAATGTTATATGAACCCAAAATTCCCTTAATAAACATAACATTGACCCACAAATAGAGGTTGATTTAACCCTCACTCCTAGCTAGCTAACAACTTGAAAATATGTATGGTAGTATTATTCTGGGGATTTTATACTTCTGTAGCTAATATAGGTCAGCTCCTTCAATACTCCATAATTTAATTACTTTTACCCTGATCGTAACATCCGAGTGCATACAGTATGGGGTAGTTAATGCTAGAATGAATGATTTTGCATAGCAGAATCAGCTATTATAAAGCTATGTAAAAGTTTATATATATATATATATATATGTATATATATATATAGAATATATATATAGAATATATGTATAGTATGTACACTGTATCAGGGATATACCATGAGATGTATAAATTTTTTATTAAAAGGAAACGAGGCTTGCCTCGTTTCCTTTTAATGAAAAATTTATACAACAAGTGGTATATCATTGGTATAGCATACATACTATACATATATTTTATTAATATCACATACAAATACATATATTTGCCATTTGAATGGAATTATATTGATGAGAGGCAACTGTGTATTGACTGGGTAAATGAACTCACATCCTTGCCGAGTGTGTCCGCTACAAAATGTAGTTCTGTCTTTTTGTGCCTATTCACAGTCACCTTTTCATATTGATAAGTTGATTGTTTTCATTTTTGAGTTTCTATTTTTATTCACATTGATTAAATCAATATAAGTTACACTTATGATTTATACATGAAAGATGGTTATAATGAAGAATATAGAGCACTAGGCCTATAGACACATAGATTCTTGAATAATGATGTTGTTGTTGTTGTTGTTGTTGTTGTTGTGGAGCTTAATGCCATTTTTCAGCACACGATAGGCTATACATGGCGCCCAGTATTAATGGTGGGGGAAGAAACCGGGAAATCCACGGAAAGAACCACCGACCCACGAGAAGCTACTGGCAAGCTTTCTCACATATCCACATTCGCCGAATCTTAGACTCGAACCCACGCAAACAGAGGTGAGATGGCAGTGATCCGTAACGGAGAGCGCTTTAGACCACTTGGCCACTCGGGGCCCCCTTGAATAATGAATGCTCTTCAATGCATTGATGTATAGGTGCAAGGAAATTAGTGTGGAATAGAATCTAAGTGAAACGACGAACCAACAAGAGGTAATTAAAATGTTTTAATATATATTAAAGTTGATCCAAGTCATTATTTTGCTTTAATTAACATTACTACTGACCATAAAAAAATTGTTTCTCTCTCTCTCTCTCTCTCTCTCTCTCTCTCTCTCTCTCTCTCTCTTCCTTTGATTGGTTTGACTTAACATTTACCATCATTCTTCACAGGTCCAGAGACATTATGGTATTACACAAGTAAAAATCCACTATTCTCGTCATTTCATGGATTTTTGCCCTTATCTTGATATGATGGTCAAGAGAGAGAGAGAGAGAGAGAGAGAGAGAGAGAGAGAGAGAGAGAGAGAGAGAGAGAGAGAGAGAGAGAGAGAGAGAGAGAGAGAGGGGGGGGCGGCCTTTGGATATTTTCATATTTAATTAATAATAATCGATTTTTAGAACCTTATAATAGGTTTAAGAAACAACAACATCAACAAAGCCTTAAATACATTACATATGTGTGCCCCGTAACCAAGACATTTACCTTACTATTTCGACCGGCAATTGCAACTTTGTATCATTGATAATATAAACATTTTAGATAGTCTCAAGGGAAGTGGAAA
>JAECUM010056684.1:0-20391 GCA_016617855.1 Megalonaias nervosa | reverse complement strand
AGAGAGAGAGAGAGAGAGAGAGAGAGAGAGAGAGGTCTTGCTTTCTGACAAAATTATACAAAATTATATTGATTCGTTCTTTGGTTGCGTCTTTTATTTATGGTGGAAATGTGTCTGATGTATCAATGAGTTGGCAATGCGTCCAATTTTTGTTTTCAAAGCAAACGTATGGCAGAATATGATTAAAGTATAATCGCCATTCACATTTGGGGAATGCAAGATATCATTCAAACAGGCTTGTAAACGATGCAAGTGTTGTTTTTTGTTGTTATAGCCTTTTCTCCCAACATAATGAGTAAAGGCTCCTTGTAGTTTAACAGTTTTTCACGTATATTCATAAGCCCCAACGTATTTCCTTTCGGACATGATAGATCCGCTGAATATATTGAAATTATAACACCGTTATGAATATAATCTAACTAAATCATATATAAGAGCACAAACGCTTTTATTCTGAAAATATAAACATTCTACGCTCATTCATAAACCCCAAAATATCGGATTTTGGACAATCGGTAAATTTACTGGATAGATTAAAATTAGAAGGCCGTTGGGTATATCTTCAAACCAAGAGACAATCATAACAAGAGTTTAAAGCCTTATTATGAACTGTGGTCGACACGTTTCGGGAATTAAATCGTGTACCAACAGATACGCACTAGCACAGACAGGAAGGTTTTGTTCCAGGTAACTCTATTGAAGATGAATTCCATGAATAATCGAATTATATTCACGCTATTCTCAACATAAAAAACAATCTGATAGTTATTCTTCTTTCTTTGTTACAGATTTAACAAAATATGGAACAGAGATTGTAACTGGAAGAAAAATGCCTATCCGTTGTGGAAAAAAGAACGTCACTCTGATATGGGGACTGCTCGAATGTATCTTCTTTTCTGGACTTATCAATGGATGGTTTTGGATGCAACAAGTACTTAAAAGCGAGGAGTTCTTTCTAGACGTATGTAATACATCGCTCATTCCAGACATGAGTGATTTATTCCAGAAATATAACATTCATGATACGCCGTCTCCTCCGGGAAGTGATACTTCAGGTGTAACATATCGCCGAAAGTGTGTGTATAGAAGAAAGGATAACAATGAAATAATAACAGTGCTGCCTAAAACAACTGAAGTTACCTTTATGACTGCAGTGGCTCATAAACGAAATATTTCTGAGGATATTTTCTGCAAAGAGCAAGATGAAAGACTGGGGCTTCTGCAAAGCGTAGTTATTATTGCCAGGAACGTATTGGCATTGCCAGTCGGAATATTTTTGGATCATTACGGTACCACAAAAACCAGACTGGTATCGGTGTAAGTATACAATAAATAATTTATTATTTTACACTTGAGTATAGAATTTAATACTCGCGTTGTAATATAGTTTGCATGTGGCTCTGATAAATTTAACCTTTTCTTTAAATTGACTCAATAGAGAAGAACCATCAATAAATAAAATGTATAGTTGCAATGCACATCACCAAATTAGTAAAGCGAAAATGTATGATCAATTTTGAACCTAGGCCTAACGAATAAATCTGTTTTCTTATTCTTGAATCAGAAAATGAATTCCTTTCCTATTCTATAGAGGCAGTAGTACATTCTAGCTCATGGCCATGAATTATTCTAAAATTTAAATGAAGGCGCAGGAAATAAAGCCACAGGCGATCACACATTCCTTATCACTTAATGGACAACAGTTTCTGAAGGCTAATCTATCGGAAATAGGTTTTTAATTCTCGCAAGGTAAATTTGTGTGTGGGAAGCAATCTCCATTCTTACGAAAAAAAAAATTTGCGATTGCGAAAGCTTTGCACTAAAGAGACCTACACACTAGTTGCTCTATAACGTGACATTTAGTCTCCGACGTACTGTTAGGGCATTTCTCGGCAAATATGATTGTGCAATATATGGGACATAGAAACAAGTAACTGCATTAAATTCTGTAAAGACCATGATTTTTACTGTAATGCGTTATGAATGGATCTATTTCGTTCAGTCTTCTTCCTTTTTTACTGACGTAGTTAACAAAGTCCCCTGCTCTCAACACGACCAAAAGAAAAAGAAAGTAATGGATTTTTCTGTGTTTGTTTTTCTTTCTTGTTTTTAAGGTTGCTCAATTGTACAGGATTTCGGCGACATATTGAAAGTATTTGTCACTATACAAGTGAAAACAACAGACGTATTTTCAACATAAATTTCCACTAAATATTGATTTGGCTCACGAAACACTTAAGGAAATATTATTTCAGAGAGCCGAAGTGAGACACAAAAACATTTTGAGATGAGAAATGCCGATGCATGACAATGACAATACAGTCTGGTAAACTTTCAATATTAATGATACGGATACGTATTAGTGTAAAACCATACCGACAATGTAAGAACAGAAAAGCTGCAACCATAGGTGCAGACAATTCTGTTGATGCTGATCCTACAAACATGGCTATAAAACCTGTTCTATTTTGTCAACACATATTGGACAAACTTTCCAAACGTTAACGATTTTGCAAATCAAAATGTAGCATAAAGAGCGAGCCTCGTGTGAGAGATTTCCCTCAAGGGCACCACAGTCAGACCAATATAATATTATAGACAATAATAAATATTAGTGATTACAACTATACAGCACATAATATATTTTCCGTAGATTCTTTTCGTTGTAAAAATATATTATATTGATCACGGTTACATTATATATAACACATTTTGTAGAGATTGTTTCTTTTTGAGTGAGAATTAATGAGGTATATATGAATAAAAAAATCCAGTCGTGCTTATCATGCAAGAAGTTGTAATAGTATCGAATGCACCACTAAGCGGCATTCCACCAACATAGAGAATGGTCCAGCTGAAGTTGAATGACTCTCTGCATTTTCTCTTTTTATTTAATTATATAAGTAGTGAGCGACCTTGCAACAAACTGTAACGACCTTTTTACAATCACTGATCGATACGGTGATGCTTCCCATGCAGGACCGGAAAAGTTCGCCTTGATCACTAGCAAAGAAATTTATCCTTACGAGTACTTGCGCAACTAGGAAAAGGTTTCAAAATTTCAGTTGTCACCCATTGAGACGTTTCATTCATCACTGTATTTCGCCAACGGGTCCGTCTTTCTTTGTCAGATTCTCAATAACTACCATGGATGCGCACGGATATATTACTCCTCGCTATGTCTTGGAAACGTTTCGTGAACGTATACAAGCTCGAACCCTCGCCTTACATTTCGTCACCGGTAATGTCCTAGTAGGTCTAAATTAAAAATAAATAAAGGTAGAGTTTAGTAGGAGCTGGTTAGAGGTATTGCTCAGCATTTTTTTTGTGTTCAACGTAGAATCTTTGGCGAGATTTCTATGGTGATTCACTTTAACAATCCGCTTGTTGACGGATTTAGCTCTACTAAATACCTACATCATGTATTTAAATCGTAAATTCATTATTAATGGGCAAAGATCCTGCTCATGCCTGTGCGGAGGATTGAATGAGTGGAGCCCAGATATAAATATGCAGAAGCATAGATACGAGATTACTATAGCAAAATCGATTATGGATACTTCTTCGAGGTTGATCATGAGTATCCAAAACAACTTTAGCACCTCCATAGCGACTGCTTGCTAGGACCAGAAGCGATGTAAGCCAACATGTCAAAGACGAACCAACAATTCGTGTTTTGCTAACAACACAGCAAAGATTATGAGAAATTCTTTTGTTTAGCTCCACTTGCAGACGTGGTATCAATTATAGCGTGAATATTGATAGATACGTTTAAAGGCATCTGTGACGCATGAAAATTTCACGCCAATTGCTTCGCTTTCTGATGGCAACATCTACTACAGCTAACGCGTATCTGTGTCATCAATATACGCGACAATGTCGATTCAGACGCATGTTTCTTGATGATAAAATGCTGTTGTTGGAGGGCGCAGGCGGTCGAATGAGGGCTATTGATGCGCCTGTGGAAACCCGTAATTGTTTTTCATGTTTTAATTGAATAGCGCTATTAAATTAATGTCATTATCACGAAGTTGAGGCTGGCCTTAGTGAAAACCAGCTTGCTCAAAAACAAAAACAGGCAATAAGAAACTATCGTGGGGTCACATTGAAATTTTCTCCAGCAAGGTTAACTGGAAATATCCCCGTGTACTTGACCAAACACATCTTCATCAGTTTAATACATCTATAGACAAGAATATATCCATGACACTCAAATTTATCCAAGTCCGAAGTAGCGCAAATGCAAAAGACTGGTGAAATATTTCCATTCCTCACTGGGAATCCAACATTGTTAGCGGCTGCGGATCCACGGTTGCAAAACCTGCTAAGTTTGGGCCCTCTGAACTCAATCTTGGATGGCTCAAAAAAAGGTAGTCGTTGGGAAAATCTACTGCTTTTCTCGTGGACGCATAGAGTGTTGTTGGCGTATAGCATGTCGGAATATGTGGGCATCTTGTTGCTGAAGTACCACTCGAGCATTTACCAACATCACGCACGCTTGTTGAATTTACATTGTCACTTAGAAACTACACTTAATAGCATACAAATTCCCGTTAATATTTACGGACGCTAAACTCGACGACGCAACCGGATGTAGATTTGACCAGGATAGCCACTAAAGCGGACTTGACCTAGTTTGCCAGCCGCGTTGTTATTGACGTCCACCTGGGCGAGCTCGTAATTTTCAAAGATCAGACTGGACTACTTGAAACGTTTAAGGTGGGCATCAACGATATTGCTTTTAAGCCGCGAGACGCCGTCGAGAAGAATTTAGAATAGATCATTGAGAAACAAAGGAATGTGAGACTCTGGTGTGTCATTCGCTTTTATCAAAGAATAAGCGAATGCAAAGGTAACTTAAGTGCTGTCACAAGTATTCTCTGTAGTGACTTTATTACAAAATACACAGGACGGCTGACGAGCGAAGGTGAGGATACAACTGACCATATCATTACATTGGTCGAATTATTTTTGCTGATATGGCTGGGTTTGATAAACCCAAACCTTAAATCGTGAAGACGCTCTAATCCAGATAGTATTTATTTATGGTATCCGGTTATTATAGTGGATGGAGTCAATTGCAGGCATTGATACACAATTGGCCTGGTGTACAAGTGTTAATAATTGACGATTCCGACACCGATTTTCCAAAATCTTTCATATATACGATATCGATATCAATAATAGTTAGAGCTGAAATTCAATTTGAAGATTTTCAAATCCATCCGGACAACTACTTGGAGTTTGTGTTTAAGATAAATTAGCACAAATAAGTAATGGATTCTCAACGTGGTAGTGAGACTGAGGAATGTGCCGACTGTGAGTTGGAGCGGCTGACAGTGGATGCAAACATTGATAGCATTTTCGTTCCGCTAACTGACGAATATCTGAGTCAGGTTGGTGTTAACAAATCCCCGTATACACTGAAATATAATCGTGTTACGGATAAAATAGAAATTAACAGTTGGAATCACCCTGATGTTTCAGTACCAGCTTGAAGTCAACTTGGAATTATAACAAATATCCGAGGTGTAAAAGCACCCAGGAATAGCTTTTACGAGGATGAAGAAGAATTCACTGACAAGTCCTCGCCGAATATCTTGCACCAGCATTGACTCAACCTACGAGAACGATCTCGACTGTTATTCAAAAAAGGACACCCTTGTCTGCATAACAGTTTTTGGGCGAAAACGAGAGCTATCGTTTCAGATACGAATTAATGAAGCAGTCATTCGGTTTTATGTGAAAGCGTATTAGCCCCCAGATTGTACAATTGCCGGAAACAAATATTCGTCAAGTACATATTTTCTACGATTGTATACTAGCTGTACAAGTAATAAAGCAAACTGGTTAGAAGTGCATGTACATGTAAACCTGAACATAGTCAAACTGCCGAGCAATTACTTTACGCTATCACAATATTAATAGAACTTTATTGACCCTCAAAGGTACCGACGCGAGAGAATGATAGCTTCGAGATAAAATTGCCAAGAAAACCGCTGTACTCGTGATATTTAAGCGCGCATATGTCATTGACGATGTGATTTGCGGACTCACTACGACAACTATCTTAGGCCTGGATGCAGATGGAAATAGGAGGACGGCGACAATTACAGGAACAAGAATTGGACCTGTTGTTGAAGCCATATCAGAATTAACCAGAGCGACGGGCGGCGCTGATAAAATAATTTTGTTACGGTTAGATTAGCGAATACGTGTTTATTCGGAACTTCTAGCTGCAGCGCAAAGTAGTCTCATTACAGTTAATAAACTGTTCTCGGTAGCCATCTCAGGTAAAAACATTCCATGGCGGAGTTAGAGACCGTATTTGTGGAAAAGGAAAACTGCCGCCGACTCCGCCCACAGATAAGTAACTGTGGCGATAGCGACCAAAAACAGGTAATTGATTTACAGGCAGTGAAACTCGATTAAATCTCTGAAAATAATAATGTATTGGCCTGACTATGACACGTCGCGGTAACTTCGCTTGGGGCGCCTGCAGGTGTGTTCTTTCACAAGAGGCTTACCGTTTGTATTTGCATATTTTGCTTTGCACTATCGTTTACATTTCAAAATGTAAAACTCCTTTAAGTTAACAGATTTTGCTATGCAAATTCGTACACCTTTCAAAAGAGTTTCCAATATGTTTGGACAAAATTAAACGGATTTTACACCAATGTTTGCAGCATCGACTTCAACTGCATTATCTGCACTTATAGTTTCAGTTTTCTTTATTTGCCTGTATTGACTATGTCTCTTTATACGACCGTTTGACGCGATGAATACTTTTTTTTAAAGTGATGAGGGTACAGAAGGGATCGACTCATCTCACTAAGCGCGTTCTAGAACCACCATCTGAGTGTTTATTTAAGCAATTCTGGATCTGCGGCATTTGAAAGCATTATTCTTTAATTCCTTTCTTTTCTTGACATTGGTCTATTGTGAAGCAATTTTAATTTAAACTTGAGAGGATTTTGCTGTGATGAACATAATAGCAGATATGTCATTTTGAATGATTTTGGTACAAAGTTGGTTGTTTCAATATTAAAATATACATGAGTTCCTCAATCGAGTCGATGAGGACCACTTTAGTCATCCTGTGGTATAGCGGGAACGAATGGTCTGTGGGTGCGCAGGTGGCTGAAGAGGCGGATGTACGCCATAAATGTTCCATGGCATTGTGGACAGCGGATAGCAGCAACGCAGATTGTGGGGTTACTGGCTCCAGATTTCCTGGCCTGCTTCATTTGTTCTGCTGCGGCTGTCCGGTTGGCCTCGCATGCTGCAGCACCTTTACCGACGGAGGAGCGCCACACGCTCCTGTCCTGTCTGCTCCCACGTGTCACAGCTAATGCAAAGCTCTTCAATGACGTCTTCATGGTGTCCTTGTATCGTTTTCTCTGGCCTCCTTTCTTGCATTTTCATTGTTCAAGCTCAGAATGTCAGCGAGATGAGATTGAAAATGTAGATGCAAAACAAAACGTTTAAATAGTACTTTTTTAAATAATACTAGTTTTCCATTTGATTTTATAAATTTAGACTTCTTTCTTCATGGATAATGATAAAGATGTATTAGCTATATTCGTTTTGCAGCGAAAAAAGATATTGCATCATTTGACTCACCTTCAAGTGAATTATTCCAACATCGAGTAATTCGGAAGGTATTGCAAAATTTAATAGCTGTAGTATTTGCTCGTAATTTTCTTTTTAATTTATGTCATTACTAAATTGCTCAGAGTTATTAAGGATAGAAATAAAATCACACAAAGGTATTACTATACTGACTTAGAAACCGAACTGAGGTACACAAGGAAAAACAATTATTCAAACCACAGGTATTGCTCAATAAAACAGCAATGCTGCAGCTGGTGAGCAAAGCAAAGAAACGTTGGACTAGGCTTAGATACAGCAGAAGAATCACATTACAAGCTGAACGTCTTGGCCCAAGTTACTGAAATAGCTATACCATTTCTTGTGATTTATTTTCAAAAGCATTGGTCTTTGTAATATGTTATACCGCAACGCTTACGTTCAGAGAAGAAACCATATCAACAATTACATAAACCAAAACAATGGGTGAACAATACTGTAGACGTTATTGCATGCAAATAAAGTCAAGTTTGATTATCGAATGGTGGCGAACTTTACGTCTTTGAAAAATTGATTCAAAGTAAACATGACACAAATTATAGATTCTATCAAAGGTAAAGATATAAAGACGCACAGATTTAAACTGCCGGAGCCGGGTCTGGTCATTGGAAAATACGTCTCGGTACCAATCTTTTCATGAACTTTAACAGCCAATTATTTATAAATATCCATGTTATGTCTGGATGTTATTGATGAAATGACATTGTATATGCTTCAATGAAAGTATGGAATATTAAAAGGTTGGAAACTCTATGAAAACCTGAATACTTTAGTTTAATATCGTTTCCTGTTGAAAGAGACAAGCTAAAAACACAGTTTATCTCGTGAATGCACGAAATCTCAAGAATAAACTCTTCTTGCCCATACAAACGATCGCTACATATTCGAAAAACATTTTTCTACGAAATAAGAATGACTTTTTCTCCTTCTTCGCCCTGTTCCATGCATTAACTTGATCCCAAACCTTGAAATTGTATTAAATGCTAACGTGATACGCTTAGACGGAGACTCGCCACCAAGTGTACATTTCTGTACTGCAGTGTACTACTCTTTATTGTGACAAGTCGCAATGACTTAATTCCTTCACAACTTATGTACATTTTTGTTTTGTTTTGCTCGTTTTAACGGCACTTCTTGACTGTAAAATGCAACTGCTAAGTGTTTTTGTCAAGAATACTAATGAAACAACCGAACAGGGCTGGCCTGTGTTGGTATCGAACCCACTACCATTGATTACAAGTCCGATGTTCTACCAACTGAGCTACCCGGTTTCCACTCAAATATATGGTTGCTAATCCACTGTTAACCTTGTGGTTATGGAGAAATGTCCTATCACCCCAACACCCGTTTATTCAGCATCCCCCAATACCCAAATAAATAAAACAAAACAATAAAACAAAAACAATGTAGTCTTATCGACACTATTGCCTTCAGAAAGAAAATGATATCTTTTAAGCTTTCTCATGTTGGAATTTATTGCATATTTAAGCAAACAAATTAAAAACGAAAGGCATAATGGTTATTTCGACAAAGCCCGCGAAGTTTCTTCCTCCATTTTTGAGTACTATAGTCCATCAGACGAGAAATGAATATTATCACAATAAAAGACCTTCATGGTGTAGTCGGACTGAAAACAGATAACTCAGAAATCAAACAGAAATAACAGGATTAGAAGACATCTTTTTAGATTCTTTCTTACATCACAAAGTAGATATGTAAGTTTGGCAATGGCTTGTCAGTAAGTGGATATTTATGCGAAAGAAGTGTGCAGTCATCTCAAATACTGTTTTTGAAAATTAATTGAAAAAAATTTGAACTTTCAAAAAGTATGTCTCAAGATATTATTGTAATTTATTAAAATAAGTTTTTAAACTTCATAGAAGAATATAGAGAAGCTCGCATACGGAAAAATTGCCAAACTTTAAATGCACTTTCATACGAACATTAGGATATTTCAAATAGGAAGATAGACCTAAGTGGTTTTTGCGTCCGTCTCGGATGCGGGAGGTCGTGGGTTGGAATCCCGGCCAAGGCATAAAAATGGTACTAGCAGCTGCCTTGCTGGGCGCTCGGCATTAAAACATTAGTCTTCAGGACTGGTCGGCCTGGTGTCAGGATAATGTGACAGGGTGGGACACGATGCTACATGTTCTTCGGCGTGATGCCCCAGTGCTAGACATCACTATAAACTGCCACACTGCAGACATCGTAGCGTTATGACTGAAATTTTTTTAAAGCTAGGTTAAAAATCCAAAATCACACACACACACACACACACACACACACACACACACACACACAAATAGGCAAATAAAAGTCTGCCGTCTTGACAGACGTCCCGATGAAGCACTGAATCCAAACCTTGCCACATCCCACACACAACCCTGACTTCACTCAAATCTTGATATGAAGGATTCGCTGAGAGGCAGAACATTTTACCTCCGCCATGCGGTTGGAAGTTCAGTTTTGCAGTGTATGAACAACACCAAAAAGGTCAATACAAAATGTCATTTAGTAACTGGATAATCAAATAGCCCCGGGTAGTACGGGCAACGTTGTTATACTATACTGTGGTAACATGATCTGGTGAATTGGGTGGAATATTGCTATACCGTTATTGTTTAATGTTATGATATAACAACCTCCTGAAGAGGTTTAGAAACTATTGTAAACAGTGAAGAATTAAAGCTACTCTGCATTTTTGAAACACGTATTCTCACAACCGGCAAAAAGTCCTAATCTACAATTAAACATTACTAAAATCACGTAGGAAACGATGTATTCCCTCAGTCCATATAAATATTATTCCAAAATTTCTAAAACAAATAACGTTTCAAAAAATGTTTGCATAACCTATAAATCGCATTGTGAATCAAACAAATGTATAAGATCATGCGTAATAAGTTTGAAAAGTCTACCTCAAGTGACTTTTGTTTAACTGTTCTAACAAACATTTTTCTTCACTAAAGTTTAAATTTCAATAGTTAAACAATAAAAGATATTAAGAAAATTGTGTAATAATTCTGAAAATGTTAAATGAGTGTTGCTATGTGCAAGAAAATATGTATACTAAATTACATTTGACTACTTTTGTTTGTTGTGTATATAAACAAACACTTAAAGAACCTCTAGGGGTTTTAAGATATCCAGCGGGATGGGCAGGATGACATTTAGGTTCTCTTAAGGCAAGCAGTGGAGGTCAAAAATTAAATTCATTAAATTGTATAAAGTTTTGAGACCAATCTAATTATGACACAGAACATGCTTTTCGAACCTCTTTGCCATGATCAAGCAGTTTACACACCACGTTTTTCAAACATCATTACTTACTGGTGATGGTATTAAGACATGTTCAAGTATCCTATATAAGCAAAAGAAATTACTTGTAAAATATAATTTTGTCAATGCAATATTTTTGATGTAGTTTTCCGAATTAACCTTTCACAGACTTTAAAGGCCAAATATATGGACATTTTTATTTAAGATGAGATAAGAGGGTATGATAAAAATAAAATAATTTTAAAAACTGAATATAATATAACAGCATATTTTCTTTATGACTATGTTTTGCAATTCATTTTTGTGGTGATTTTAATAAGATTGTGCATCGGATTATGTATCCTGAATAGCAAGGTCAAGGTCATGGTCAGTCTGACTCACCTTCATGCAAATCAAAACTTAATCTTAATGCCTGAGCAAAGCCATAATTATGTCTCAGCACCGCTTACACATGTAGTTAACAAGCGCAATGAAAGTTTCTTCACTATACTTAATTTTCTTCACTATACTTAGTTTTCTTCACTATACTTAATTTTCTTCTCTATACTTAGTTTTCTTCACTATACTTAATTTTCTTCTCTATACTTGTGCATCTTTAAGCAAGACTTAACGTTACCTTGGATACTCATGTGTCCATTCTGCAAACAGATGGAGAAAGCCATTTGCCTCAAAGGTATATTTAATTTTATTTTTCCTATCCTTTCTATTTCGATTTTAAGTTATAACCTTTGGGTATTATTGTATTATTTTTTTCCTTCTCATAAAAAACAATAAATCTTACGCCCGTGATGCTCAGTTTTAAACTCGTTTAATGACACCTCGCCTCCTACTTTAATTCTAATAATCCCCATTTTCCAGCTCACAAAAATAACTTTTTATTTGCCTACATGTATCTATGCCAGTCCTGGAAATGCCACATGCCACCAAGAATTTATATTATTCTATGCATTGGACTGTGGCATATATCTTTCTTTCTTTGAAAATTGCAACACCTCGCAAGATATAAATACGTGCAAGACAGCTTTCGTTGTGCAATTAACCAAAAATAATCTACCACACCGAACACTTAATTTTCTATAACTAACGGATCCGAATAATACCTTGACGATTCAGAACTGTTAAACGTAGCGAATGTTTCAGTAGGAGTGTGGTCCTGCAGGTGCTTGAAGGGCTACACACTTCCGTTGATAGTTTCGTAAACGTTGATAAGGCAAAGCTCATACCCATGCTTGCAACTGTACAAGCTAACAAATACAATATTTTCCGATGCAAGCTGCAACCTTAAACAGTCACTTCTTTTTGGAAATAACGTGGAACAACAGAACGAAACAACGATGGCACCCCTCATATTTGTGTTTACCCAACATCAGTAAAACGTTGTAAAAAAACATGAAATATTATCTCACTATAAATGACACCATTTGCTATGTATACGGGTTAATTATAAATTCTGCATACGTTTGGGCTTGGTGGACGATTAAGACTATTGTCTGAGCAGTGTTTTAGCGACGTTGTTTCAACGTTATTTTCGCATACAACCAACTCACAATATTACAGCAACTTGGCAGAAACCTTGTGCATTAATTGGGCAGTAGGCGATGTGTAGGTAATGTATTTTGCCTGCAGAAGGACATTTGTTGAGCTGGTGTTGATTTTAAAAGAAAACAGACACACCCTCCACCCACCCCCCAAGAAACCAACAAAGAAACCCCCCCCAACCCCCAACCCCCAAACGAAAGCGCCCCACAAAAAAACACCAGAAGACCCGGAAGAATTGCCCTGACCTTGGAGGGAGGCGCGCGCGCGCGTGTGTGTGTGATTTAGATTTTTAACGTAGCTTTTAAAAATTGTTCAGTCATATCGCTACGATGTCTGCAGTGTGAGAGTTTATAGTGATGTTTAGCACTGGGGCATCATGCCGCAGACATGTAGCATGATGTCCCACCCAGTCACATTATCCTGACACCAGGCCAACCAGTGCTAACATTAACCTCTTAATGCTGAGTGCCAAGCAAGGCAGCTATTAGTACCATTTTTGAAAATCTTTGGTATGATTCGGCCGGGGTTCGAACCCGCGACCTCCTGCATCCGAGGCGGACGCTCTACCACTAGGCCATCGGAGCGGTTGGAAGGAGGCCATTACCTATGTAAACTTAGAATATCTTTTAATAACACATTTCAGCAGCAGCAGTTTAAATGGAAACAAAATTTAATGAACTTTCTTTACAGTGGGATAATATTGCAAGACATTGCATCATTATGATCTTATCAAAGAGATCCCATATGTACGAGTTTCGTATAAATGTATCTGATTATATTGTCGGGTGATTGGATTTTACCTTCCAAGGTGCCATCTAAATGGGTTTTACAATTAATTGTTTGCGACAGGAAACGATCGTTCCTTTGAGCAGTGAAAAGGTGAATCACATAATGCGTTCGACCGGTCTCAATTTGCAAGCGTCGAAGATATCACGCTCTTCTTTTCTATACGGCAGACATTACAAAGCAACTGTTACATGAAAGAAACTGCGCTGGAGAGAGAGAGAGAGAGAGAGAGAGAGAGAGAGAGAGAGAGAGAGAGAGATGTCAGTTGTAGCTTGGGTAATATGTAGACAACATATTTTCCTATTCAGCGAAAGAAAGCAGATTTTGCAAATAAATTAAATGAATGATCATATCGTATACATTCAGTGGCTGTATGGCTTTCACAGATTTCTAACACAGATGAGCGTTTTGTGCTTTTCCTCAATTTTACACCAAATGTTCATATCGGTGTTTTTACAGTTTTTCACTTTTTATGTATCCTATCGTTGAACACTAAAGAATATTATGTAGGAATAATTGCACTTGTTCTTATGATCATAACATACATATTGTTGAGTTATATCAATATTGTTATACTGAGTTGTTATGACCGTAACATCCATATTATTATGTTGAGTTGTTATGGTCATAACATCCATATTGTTATGTTGAGTTGTAAACATACTATTATGTAGAGTTGTTATGATCGTGACGTCCATATATTTATGTTGAGGTTTTTTGTTCATGGCAGCGTTCCATGCTTTGATCAGATATGTTATTTTTGCACACTTTCAAGTATTATAGAAGTTGCACAACCTACTCTTATCTAAAACTGTCAAATTATCAAGTGAGACAAATATGCATGACCATGCAATTTCCACGTGATCAATCAATATATAACACAGTTAATTACGCACAATCATGTAATTTGCTGTTATTGGTCTCTGTTTGAGTCACGTGAATACGCCTGTTCCAAATAGTATCCGTTGCATGCAGCTTAGCATGATGTTTAGTGGAAGAGAACATATTAGCTACAACCTCCACCCCAAATATTACATAGATTGAAAACAAAAATTATGCCCACCCACCTCCAATAGAGTTACAGAACAATATATCCTTATCATTGAAGGACGGACCGATTTCTCTTAAACGATCGATGCAGGCACATCAATTTTGTCAAAAGACTCGTCACGACAGTTTTGCTTTCGCTGCTTTATAACACCTTGGCGTTTTCCTTTGTAAGAAAGGTTTCTAAGCATGTAAAGCTTATTAAAGAAGTTAACCATATGTTTTGCGGCTTGAAAGAAGGTATTTATTTCATTTCGTCCGTTTTTAATGGTAATTAGTACATCAATAACATATCCCAAGTGTTACGATTCTATGGTCTTAAACTAAGTAACAGTAAACCAACAAGTTTAGTAAAGAACAGGGCAAAGATCAAGTAGACCAGGAATTCAGGAGTGGAAAACCAATGCGCTGAACTCAAATCCAGTTTATTTACAAATAAATTATTAATCTTAAAATATAATATTCAATCCTAGGCAAAGAGTATCTGTGTAATCAGTGGCATCACTGGGGGGTGGGGTGGGGTGGGTGCAGGGGGTGCGGACCGCACCGGGTGACACCATTAGAGGGGGTGATACCAAAATGACTGTCTATAAAAGTTTTGAATTTTTGTTCAGGAAGGAGGTCTGGGGGGTGGGGTGGTGACACCAGGAGTTACCGCAATGGGTGACACCAACCCCATTGAAGCCACTGTTTGTTATATGTTGTTTGCACAAAAAGGTAAAGTAGGCACAAAATCCCACCCTTAGTTATGAAGAAAGGTAAATCATACAGTACAAATTATATATATATATATATATATATATATATATATATATATATATATATATATATATATATATATATATATATATATATATATATATATATATATATATATATAAAGCGGTCTCCCCAAGCGAGTTCGGTGTTTATTACATACCCCTTTAATCTTACATGGCTGATCTGGTGTTCGATACAGCTTTACAGTCAGTAATTCCGTATCGCACACCCAGCCTAGAACTACTTTTACAAGTTAAAATATTAAATAATTGTCCACTTATAAAATATCCGGAATGATTTATTGCTATGCATTTTAAGATATTAAAAAATTCCAACATATGTTTGTAATTTTAAGTACTGCAGTTATATTTGGTAAAATTGACTGCTTTTGTCACTAGCATAATGGGATAGCAAAGTTAGTAGCGACGAGCAGTTTTTGAGCATTTCACGGCATCTAGAACGATAAACTTATGTGGAAAACAATATATGACATTGTTTGATAATGAGCTTTCAGTTGAAGCTCATGTGCAAAGTGACATGAGAGAGAGAGAGAGAGAGAGAGAGAGAGAGAGAGAGAGAGAGAGAGAGAGAGAGAGTGAACAAGTACTTTGCCGCTGCAATCTTGTATTGACTTTTGTAGAAATCCAGACAAAGGAAGAAAGACTAATGGAGTCATGTCAAAATTCAAAGATAGTTAGAAATAGCCCACATTTGCAGAAAACCTCACCCCATGTTTAATTCCCAAGACATTCAACAATGTCACTCATCTAAAATGCCAAACTAAAATCCATTTCAACTTCAGAGTTTCAAAAATATGGACTCCGAAATTATTTTTCTAAGAAGCAAGTTCAAGTGGAGGGACTAACAATTTGTTTATTAAACTACCGTGGAATCAAATTTTTACATAAATAAGAGGATAAAACTGACAAACATTTGCAACATAAAGCTATGCGTATCACAGAGATTTGATGTTGACCCAAATTAGAAGTATTACAACCTGTTACAATGTTAATGAGAACAATAGGGCACAGTAAAGGAGCTGAATGTTTATATTTTAAATTCTTGCGACTGTTCAAGTAGAAAATAAAGAGAAGAAAACCCAGATCAATACTGCAATATTGTTTTGAATGTTCTTATTAAAATATATCCAAATGAATATTAAAAATCTAGTCCGCATGTTGGAGTCAGAATTTCTTATTTCTTAAATTTATGCTTAAATTATCACTTTAAATTCAATGCATCAATAATTTCTTGAATTAAAAACGTAAAAGTAGAGTTTGAAAATGAATGAGTTTGGGTTTAAAATTGAATTTATTTAATTACTGTTAGTCTGTAAAATTTGCCATGAAATTTGCTTGAATGTAGACTTCAGAAGAAGCACCACGTAGTGGTTGAAAACCTATGTTACATTTGAATGGTTGAAAACCTGTTACATTTGAATGGTTGAAAATCTATGTTACATTTGAATGGTTGAAAACCTATATTACATTTGAATGGTTCAAAACCTACGTAACATTTGAAAAATTAGAAAAAGCGCCACTTAGTGGTTCAAAACCTATGTTACATTTGAAAAATAAGATAAAGATCACTTGTCTGTTAATGCATTTTACATCCATTCATACATCATATACATTTTTAAAACTTCAAAGCTAAAAAATAAATCTATATCTGAAATAGAGACAGACAGATCACGCAACTTGTACAGCGTACATAGGCTTAACAACGGTTAAGTACATGTATATGTTCAGTGTTGTACAATATCTTTCAGAAAACTTAATTGCTTAATTCATTTTTTAAGTATACATTAAAATGTTTTCAAAAGAACGTGTGAATAAATAGGGACGGTCTCGATATTCATACGCTCTATCTGTATCAAGTTCGTTCTTTCAGCCAGCTTGGAACAAAACACATAGGTCTAAGCAGTTTTGTCTATGTATTTTAGACCTGATGCGTCAGCGCTGCATGTCGTAGAGGGTGACTAAGTGTATGCATCCTGTCTTCCTTACGTTGCTTACGGTGAAGCTGAGTAGAGAAGAAGTCGATTGGTATCAGTTCAGCTAGACAGATAGTCCTGGAGCGCCTTGTTTGGTCAAAACCCCAGTCAAGCCCAGCTTCTTGGAATATTTTAAAGATATTCAGTTTAACTGTTTTGCATTATGTCTAAATGTGACTTTGTGATTAACGGGCGTGTTGTTTACCATACCGTAAAAGGGACATAGTCTCAGATGGCGGTGCCAAGGGTCAAATTAATAATATTTGTATTTTCCTTGAATATATCACCCTCTTTAGCCTAGAGACGAGAAGTGCAATAAATGGAAGCAAATCTATATGCCCTTGAGGCGACTGGAGAACACAGAAGAATAAATAATAATTTGATGTCAGAAGAAAAGAAACCAAACATTCAAACTAGCAACTTCGATGAGGTTACATGCCTGAGTCTGGAACACTGAAAAAGATGTCTCATCATTTAATCCATTGATGAGAAACAAATACGAAACTATCAACTTTTGTGATATTCGATGTTCTTCAAGGCTTGGCTGGAGCTGGAGAGCCGATTAAAGTTATAAAAAAAGTTAAGCTTGGGCCTGCTACCTGTGGAGTGTACCTGTAAAGCTCACTCTGATAATTTATTTCCCTCAAAGCGGTTTATTGAGATACCTATTAAGGTTTTTCAATACAAATCCATCAACGTCTCAAGAGTTGTTGTTTGACATAGAGAGTCAGTCATCTCTAGTAATGCCATAAATTCTCAGATCCCAGATCGTCGCACACTTGAAGCTAATCAACATTCTCGGGGAAGCGAATATTGCTAATAGTATAAGGTCATTAGTCACATTGAAACTTGACTATGTCTCGATTTTATACGGTATTATCTTGTCAATCTTTCCTACAAATGTTTGATCTGACACACACTCAAGGATTTAGACTCTGCCTGGGTACAATTAGAATTTCCCCTTCAGAACACTTTTATGTTAAGGCAAACAAATCATACTTTATCTCAGACGATCGGAATTGGCTCATCCGTATGCTACCAAGTTATCTTCTAATTTATCTAACCCTGCATAAAATGTAGTGTTTAGACCCAAATATCAAAATTTATATGTTCAGAAACTAAACTTCATTCCACCTTTGGCACATGAATTCATCCTCACTTAGAAACAGTAAAATCAATGTTGGAAGCACTGGTAAATTCCTTATCTCGAAATCACCACCGTGCTTACCAAACCTCCAGAAATAACATTTAACCGTAGCAGATTTCAAGACTTCGTTGCCAAATAGTCCACCTTTGCAGAGTAAATTCAGTGAAATTAGATTCTCTCATCATAGACATACGTTAGTATATAGACGGATAGAAAGATTGAGACAAAGTTCGAGCTGTCATTAAATTACTCCATGGCACTCTCCAGAGCCTTTTTTCGGATAAAACATCAGCTTTTATAGTAGAAATTAAAGCCATACTCAAAGCATTGAACAACTTTTTAAACCTTTCATAAAGCAAATTACATCGTATTGTCGGATTCCCTTTCCACATTGAAAGCCTTTCAAAGTATTAAGTTTGACAACCCGTTAATATCCCAGATATTACAGAAACATTATGTCTCACAGAATCTAGGAAAAAGTATTCTGCATCTCTGGCTGCCAAGCCACATTGGCGTAAAGGGAAATAACTGGGGAGAGAAAGCAGACAAAACTGCCCTTAGAAACCCGATTCCGAATGGTAGGTGATATATACTGACTTAAAGTATTGTATAAAATCAGCCTGTTGGTCATGCGGATATGTTTATTGCGGACTCCACAATCAAACATATAAACACGAAACTCGCTATTGGAGAGTGGCATCCCTAGTAGAGAATAAATCGGAGAGGTGATGTGTATTGTACTGACTGCGCATCGGACACAAATGCCTGACTCGTACATGACACACATAACTGTCTCGTGCAAGACACACATACATGACTCGTGCATAATACACATACCTGACCCGTGCATGCCTCCTGGAGGGTCATCCTCGACCGCACTGTGATCCCTGCCAGTATCGTTGACAGCAGCGCACATTCTTGTTATATGTATTAACTTCCACCCTGTGAGACAGAAGTATTTTGACGTGAATTTGCTCGAGAAATGTATGAAAACGTACCATCCGCGCAAATGTCGGAATATTTAATAGAATGCATTTTATGCAAGTTTTAATAACGTTTTAATAATTTTACATGTGACTGTCATTATTATATGCACATTTTGCAGAATTTTAACATCTGAAGGTTTTATTCTTATCTTCTTGTACTTAATTATAAGTTTGATTACTTCGATATATATATATATATATATATATATATATATATAGTAGTTAGTATATATATATATATATATATATATATATATATATATATATATATATATATATATATATATATATAGAGAGAGAGAGAGAGAGAGAGAGAGAGAGAGAATTTAATTTTACATTTCTCAAAAGCAAAACCTTTCGTTGGTACTACACTGACGCTTTCATGCTGCGGTGCCGCAAAACATTACATACAGACATTAGTGTACTAAGGACGTTGAAACTTTTCGGAACAAATTCTGAAATAGTGAAGTTTTTTGGTAATAAAATCAGAATGATTATATACTGAGTTTTTTGTGTGTTTTCAGGTTCGATTAATTACTCATTAAAGATACGCTAAAATATATGATTTTATACATAGTGTGTCACCTTTCTATTGCATTTTGTATATTTTCCAGGTTGTTCTTTGTTATCGGGTCTCTGATGATGACCTTCTCCAGTAAAGGTAAGATGTGAAAGTTTAAGCCTGTATATGTATGATTCTGTATTCACTATTGTTAAACATTTTAATCCGTAAAGAATGTCTGCACATTTGCATTTAACTGGCTGTAAGTTGTAACAAAACAAAATCTCTTACTAATTATTTTAACAATTTCTGAACTATGCCACATTGCAAAAGATTATCAAACATCCAATCGATACAAGTTTTAGTTCGTAGTTCACCTGGTTTATATAGGATAACGTGGGGTCATCAATAAAAGATTCCACTGAGGTGCTGAAAATTGATAATTTTGGTTAATAATATTTTGTCTGATTATTACGAAATCAGCCGACATTGTATTGAAACAGGTAGATGCACAATTATGCACACACACATGAATACATATATACGTACACAGCTGTGCCACCGAAGACAACATCTAGTTTCAAGATATTGGACTCAGTTTACGAGTTAATTCGAAGGTATATTCTTCTGTTCTGAGATATTTTTAAGCCCCAATGGCAAAGTTACGTGCAAAAACTCTTATGTGCCACATCATCTGAATAAT
>JAECUM010056678.1:0-19532 GCA_016617855.1 Megalonaias nervosa | reverse complement strand
CCGCTGTCCTCCAGACAGAAAACTGGGAGCAAGAGGCCTTGGAGGAATTGGAGAGACAGCGGCAAGAGTGGGAGCCGCAGCTTCAGCAAAATCATCCCCGGATCTGACATAGGAGAAGACAGAGGGAACAAGTCTTCACTATCCCTCACACTGAAAACTGGGATAGTGAAGCCACTCAAGCTCCCTCTGCACTCCCAAGAACAAACATCAGTTGGGAGCAGGACTGGAGCCGCGATGCGTATGTGGGGCCAAACCTGGTAGGTGCAACCATTAGCCAGGTGCAAATGGAGTTCCAAGAAAAAACAGCCCTTCTCAGGGCTAACCAAATCTCTAGAAAAGAGAGACTATTCAAGTTGCCAATTGGTGTGAATGTAGAGTAGTGTGACTATAAACACTCACTCCTTTACTGTTTTTTTTTTTTGTGTGTGTGTGTGTGTGTGTGTGTGTGTGTTTGCACTCACGTTCGTTGGTGTGGATAGTATATGTGTGTGTGCTTTATGCTTTCTCGTTCGTTGGTGAGGATAGTAAATAGGTGTGTTTTATGCATTCGCGTACGTTGGTGACGATAGTATATGTGTTTGTGTTTTATGCTTTTTCGTTCGTTGGTGAGGATAGTATATGTGTTTGTGTTTTATGCTTTTTCGTTCGTTGGTGTGGATAGAAAATAGGTGTGTGTTTTATGCATTCGCGTACATTGGTGAGGATAGTATATGTGTGTGTGTTTTATGCTTCCTCGTACGTTGGTGAGGATAGTAAATAGGTGTGTGTTTTATGCATTCGTGTACATTGGTGAGGATAGTATATGTGTGTGTGTTTTATGCTTTCTCGTACGTTGGTGAGGATAGTAAATAGGTGTGTTTTATGCATTCTCTTTCGTTGGTGTGGATAGTAAATGTGTGTGTATATTATGCTTTCTCGTTCGTTGGTGAGGATAGTATATCATATGTGAAGTGAGTGTAAGGGATGTTTTCGTTCACGTCCGTGCTTGGCGTATATAACGCGGAACGCTAGTGAGTCTGGCTACCCACGTTGACTAGTCAACACCTATCAAGATGGAAGTATTTAACCAATTAAAAGACAGTTAGTATTGGATGATGGATGGATCATACATACTAGATAGGCTTGAAAAGGAATGGAGGTTCCCAGGCAGCCAAGACTTGGTGACCAGACTGAAAGTAGCCAGTTTTGACTTACAAGGGATGATAGTGGAGGAAGAGAAGAAGTTGAGAGGCTTTATACAACTTAAATATGTAAGAGTGGGAACTTTGAAACAAGTGATTGATATTGTTATAGAAGTCAGATGTTATTTGGAAGACATATTCCATTTAACCAAGTGGCCTTCTGTCAAAAAAGGCTTAGACGGATTAAAGAAAGGAGAAGAGATTATGAAAAAGGTAATGGGAGAAGAGGTGAAGAAATCAAAGAGATATGGACAAAAGAGAGAAAGGAGAAGGAAAACCAAAAAAAAGAAAGAGGACTTTGACAGACTGAATAAGAACTGATGAAAATACAGCAAAAATTTAGAGCTATGGGGCATCCAAACTGGATACCAGAAGAAGAAGAAAAGAAAAAGACGAAGAAAGGAATCATTGGAAAATTAAGAAGCTGGTGGAAGAACTGGAGACAATAGAAGCAAAAAATCAAAGGCCCTTTTCAGGGCCACTCCATTGCCTCGAAAAGATTTATTCTTTCCTGCCTATATGTTATATGTTTGTTGTCTATGTCTCTGTCTCTCTATTGTATTTGTCCCTCCCTAGAGTAGCTACGCGTATTTAGGTCAGCCCCTTGCTACATTGTTGCAAGTGTCCAGTACCGTGACGTCATGCCACCTGTGCCATTCCTCTTGTCCCTATACAAAATTCCCATTGACCCTATAGTGCCCCAGAGTGATATTTTGACCCTATAAATCTTGACCCTATAGTACAAAGTAGGGTCCCGTAATGTATTTTCCCATAGACCCTATAGTACCCCACTACACTACTTACCAGTAACAATATTTTCACGCCATGGCAACGATGAACACGGCGGCAGCAGGTACCGCCAAGAGGGTTCATAATTGACTTCTGTCGTATTCATATTAAGACAATAATGCTGCTGCAGGTAACAGTCAAACGGAATGTCGAAGGAATTAAAGTTTGATCCTTGCTTTCAATAATACTGAATTTTCTGAAGCTTTGTTTGTAAAAGTAGTATATGAGAACCACACGTTTCAATGTGCCGTTTGAACAAAGATATCGGAACATATTTTAAGACGTTATAAATTTCAATACTTTGCCATGAAAGAGCGCGTGACTGAACGTAAGCAGAGCATTTTTCGCAGATAGAGAACATAGATTTGTTGCTTTATGGTTGTTATTTTGTTACAAGGCATTTTTCGTAGACAGAGAACATAGATAGATTTGTTGCTTTACGGTTGTTATTTTCTTAAAAGGCATTTTTCGTAAACAGAGAATATAGATTTGATGCTTTATGGTTGTTATTTTGTTATAAGACATTTTTCGTAGACAGAGAACATAGATTTGTTGCTTACAAGGCATTGTACAACGATTGTATTACAACGCAAATCCAACGGAGTTGCTATTATGTATTATACATCACTCATTACTTTGTCGTTTCCTTGACATTTTGAATTAAAACAATCGTACAAAAATAAACTCAACTGCCATGATGTCTACGTAATTTAGCTAACGAACTGCTTTAAAAGTGTATCCTATGTTAGAGAATTAAACCAATGGTAATGCCAGAATAAACAGCATTCACGCGAAAGCCCTAAACTCGCTAGCTAGGTTCCAGTCTGCATACATACACCTTTTTCAGTAATGTTTTACTTTAAGCAGCACATGTACACCTACAAAGGGTTATAGCTGATTACGGAAAGATGAAACATAACTACCTGAGAAAATGTTTTCCTAATAAATAGATGCATAAATTTATATTAGAACGGAGTCATTCGCCAATGCTTTCGTTTAATATCTGATTTAATAAAACTACACTCAAATTCAAATATTAGGAAACTCTGAAGACGGTACTTCCCAATCGATCCCAAGCGAACAATCTTATGGACCGAGGAAATAAGTTACATCTAGCCATATTTGTGCAGTCTACATGGTTAAGCGTAGGTTTTCAAGTATGCATAATAAATAATTTTAAAACGAAACAATTTTTTTTACAAAAGGTCGAATTAGAATGTGTTGATCTCAACCAGTTCCCATCCAGCTAACAGAGATCATCAGTAAGAAAGTTGTTAAAGTCCATAGATGTATTTGCCTACTCTTAGTATCGGGTTTCCACCCATATTCAAGAGGTCAGTCCAATAGTTTTGATTATAATACATGTGAGTAATATAGGAAATTCTCAAACTAAGCCAATTAATGTGTTACTGTTTTGTTTGATTGTTTGGGGGTTGTTTTTGTTTTTTTTTTGGAGGGGTGTTTGTTTGGGATTTTTATGTTTGTTTTTTGTGCTATTTTTGTGGATACTTTGTATTGTCTTGATTGCTTTGTTCACAGAACTCGGTGAAGTAACTTGGAATTTGCTAGCTAAAGCGATCCTAGATGGCACTAATTCTGTTTCTATGATTCATGAAGTTAGAGACTTACATGTTCTTTAGTGGGTCCTTCCTTCAGAATCACATAATTTGGCACAGAAAAAAAATGTGTACTTTTTTAAATTAATCTAACGATTTTTTTCTATGATCATTTACTATATAGCAATTATGGTAGAAGAACCACTGTTTCCTACAAATGTACGTCGACTGTTCCCAGATAAGAAATTCCCTGTGTAGTAAATTTGCTGTCAATTCTTGACACAGTGTATTAAAGATCTAATCATCAGATTCGCTTATTCTGCGCGTTTTATCTTTCAATATGTGTATTTAAATAAAAGTAACATCCCAGAATGGTCATAATTTTAACGCAATTTTGAATATACAATGTAAAGCAGAGTACAGCGACTCGCCTTTTGCGCGCAAAACTCTGTCATTCAAAGATGTAGCTACATTGCAGGATTGGTTTAAATATTAAATCAAATCAAGTTTCAGCCCATTAAATAAGTACGGGTGGACAAAATGAGTTCCATTTTCTGTCAGCTTTATTATAAAAAGAAAATGTCACCTTGTTGATACAGCCCACCACAGAAGCTCTTAACAGCTCAAGCTATTGTAAACAGTTAGTGCATTAGTTAAAGCCAAACTGTCCAGACAATGAATGAGTCTAGGAAAAGATGTCGGAGGGACTCTAAATGGGCTTTGCAAAACACCCGTATCGTGCTTCTACATCCTTAGTGACCAAGATGCCTTATTAAGGAATGGTCGCAATAGGCCTTCATGTCCGTAAATTACTAATATCTACAGACCAAAAAACAGGATCGTCTCATAAGATTCAAAAACTGAAGTGAATAACCGTTCGATGGTATGGAAGTCGTCTTCTTTAACTGTCAGTGCATTGATTAAATTTTTTTAAATAACTGCATAAACAGATATGTAAATAAATAAAAAAGACAAAACTTAATAACTAATTATTTTAACCATAGCTACGCAGGATGCATCGCATATGGCTCCACTAACTACAACTTGCTTGGCAAGCTTTTGATGGAGGAAGTTGCGTTGAGAAATTAAAGTTAGGATAATAAGAATTCAAGACCGTAACTTCCCTAAATAATGACATACAGTGCTGGAAATACAACTCGTTCAAGGTCCAATCAACAGGTACGAATAGTCAGAGGCCATAACTTCTGAAAATGATGTTGTCGAATGTTGGAAATCAAACTCATTCGAGGTCTCATCGATATAAATCTGAGTGTCAAATTTGAAATCAATCATCTTTGGCAAAGAAAAGTTGCATAAACCAAAGTAAAGAGAACGGACAGTCAATTATCTTAACTCTTAAAAATGATGTGATGCAACTCTGGAAATCGAACTCATCCATAGTCTGGTCAATATAAAACTGCATGGCATATTTAGTTCAAATCAAACCCGTCACAGTAAGAAGGCATTCAGAGGTCGAGAGAGACCCGGACCACTTCGAGAGTTTGAGGCCCCTAGGCCCTAGTTATATTGAAATTTGGAAATGAATCGAATGCCAAAACAAGCTCATACAATTTACTATATAAAGATTTAAAAGACAACTAAGTACACAAAAAAAGTATTTCAGAGATCTAAAAATAACTGGTAAAAAGTGTGGCCCTTTTGTTCGCTCTACATATACTCTATACAAGTGAATACTTTGCCTTATGTGAACTTCTGATCTCAATAAATGGAGAAAAAAAAAAATGCCAAAAGACTCTGCTACAGTTCTGCTATACGGAATCGTTGAAATTATATATCATTGTTAATCAGAAAGCCCAAACCAATAACGAAGAAGATCAAGAAAAGCCCGCAGAATTACATATTGTGAATCTACCTTTCGAAATACCATTAGAGGAGACATTATAAGGTTCGAAAACAGGTACAATATAAAATTTGTATGGTACAAGATGGGAGACATGCTGCTTACCAAGTAAAAAATGGAGTCTGAATTATAGAAATGGAAAATGACCAGACGAAGAATATTAAAACTTCCTTTTATTTACACGAATTCTTGTCAAAACATGGTATAAGGGGTGTATTTTTCATAGGAAATGTAGGATTTGCCAAACCACTGGCCATACACTGCAAAATGTAAATTTTAAAAAATATATATATATACGAAATGAACACAAAACTAAAAAATATGAAATTAAAATAATATAAAGAAAAGGAAAAGAAGGTACAAAAACAAAACAGCTTCTTTTGTACTAAGGTCGGCCCGAAATGAGCTAGAGAGAGAGAGAGAGAGAGAGAGAGAGAGATGCATTCATGCACTCATAAAAACAGCATTGTATAGGGAAAATAATCAGAGCTCATAAAAACAGCATAGTATACGGAAAATAATCACAGCTCTGAAAATTTTAACTATTGAGCCACCAAGTAGTACAAGATGCATCAACGTATAAAGCCATGTTATAAAAGAAATGATGAAACGAAAACCAAAAATGACCTAAGGCAAAGGTCACAACATTTTGAAACTCGAAACGGACGAAGTGGAAGAAAAGCCGACCAACGGGTATAATACCTGAAGCAAACCCCTTAGCTTTCCGCGGAAACCCCTTAGATGTAACAACTTGGTAATTTTAGAACCTTTAGAAAAACCTCGACTTTTAGGTAACTTGATATTACTAAACCTTTGCAACGTACGAGGGGACTCCTCTAAAGTTCTAAGCAGCTATATATGCTGGGAAAGACAAGGAGGAGACCAAAAATAACGTGGCCCCTTAAGGTTTGAGGCCCGGGATATATGGCTCCCCTGCCTCTCTGATTGGGCCTAATATTTGGCAATGATGCAGAAGCCAAAGTCATGAGTATAGATAACAAGGGGCCTAACTCCTGTAAATACTGTCGAGCTCTAGAAATCGAAATCGAGCACGGTCTCGTCAATATAAAGATGTATAATAGCACAACTGTGCTGCAGAAACCGAAGTCAGGAGGACGATCAATCAGAACGTGCAAATGATAGTCTGAAACGCTGGAAATGGAACTCATTTATTAATATAAAGCTCCGAGCAAAGTTTGGCCGAAATTTTGGTACATTGATGCTGCGGTAACCAAAATCAGTAGGATGGGAAATAAGGCAAAATAACTCCTGTCATTGATGCCGTAGAACGCTGGAAATCAAACTGGAAATCAAAAATCAATTCAAAGTCATTAAAAGTCTCCTCAACATAAAGCTCCATGCAAGATTTCTTTGAAATCCAACAATCTTTGGTAAAACCGGGCAGTTACCCTGCGGACATCAAGGCCTCGCTTGATCGTTTCTTGTTCTCTGCGCACAGCAAGGCTTACTCGTGAGAATATAAGCCCAAAACACGCAAAAATTAGCACTCCAGGGCCAAAATTCACGTTTTATAATACATGCCAACAGTAGATATTGTATGCAAGCAAACATAACCTGATATAGAAATTCGGCTTTCCCTGGTATCAACCTTAATGCATTGAATTGGTTTGCAACGATCCCCAGTTTACGTACAATATATGTGTTAAATTCTGAAAGGAAGAGAAAACAAAGAAACATCGATTTCGGAAATCGATCGAGTCTTAAAACCCTTATGATCATTCCATATTATTGGTACCAGTCAAGGAAAAAACGAGCGTCAGTCTGCTCTTAGAGACTCGGAGAAGATTTCTCTGATCAAGAAATGGATGCATTAACTTCGACTGGTTAATTCTACGCCCTACTTTTGATCATTTCGCCTCTATTATTGACCGTTGTCAGGAATAACACCTTCACTGCCACTCTAAGGCAAAAGCTCCAAGGTTGGCTTAGTGGAGATCTGTCTTAATACAAGGCATTCCACTTTATCATGCATGTAATGTGTGAAGAATTAAGACAAGGTGCCACCAAGAGTGGGATATTTACCATCTTATAACAACTTTTCAAGAAAATCACTTTCCAGTATAAAGAAATTGTCTTGTGTCTTGATCAATAATTATCAGTTCATGATTTCTAACACTTCAAGATATCACAAACTCGACCACTACAAAAAAATTCTTCCATATGTTCAGCTATGAATTGTCACAATTTTGTACTTGTTTTTTCAGATGTAGTGGTTTGACTTCTGATATTTTTCTTGGCAAGTTACCAGAAATCCCACTCGTCACCACAATGAAATGAAATGAGGGTCTATTCGTGTGCTTTTAGTTCAGTTTGAAAACTGAAGAGTCGTGATCTTCCCAGGCTAAATATTACGAGTTTAAAGAATCGATTGCTAGGTCAAAAGCATCGGCCGAGTAGACGCAGACACATTCAAGCGCCGACTGCTTCTACATGCAACTGATTTTAGTTGTTGAATGCGCTTACACGTCGAGCAGATAGTTTTAGTATTTCTTAAATCGGATGTCCGGTCTTTCCGTCTAGTAGAAGTAATCCAGACGTATTATGTCTGGTCATTCCAACTAGTAGAAGTCATCCAAATGTATTAAAATTCAGGCAAGTATTCTAGAAGATAGTTTTTTTCCCACCCACGCCATTATACAATTTACATACGATTAATTACCATACTTGTCAAGAGTTTCTTTACATTTTTCCTAGTCCGATAAATCAAGCCCACAAATCTGTATTGATACTGAAGACCGAATAGTGGGTATGATGTAACCTATTCATTAAAATGTGCAATTTTCCTGCATGCAAATCCTTCCGGAACAAACTTGCGCACAGTTTAGACACTTACCGGTATTTGGTAACAGCCATATCTAACGCAAAGTTAAACAATGGCGACAGTAAATGAGGTCGTGCTATTTCACGTGGATTTAAAAGTAGTCAAACATAGGATTTCATCCGAAAATATTATGCACATATCGCCAAAAAGAACCCTTCAACCGACGGTAACTCCACAGCTGCGAGAAATATCCGTAAGTGTATAAAATATAAACCGATGGGTGCAGATGAGAGTGTCTGCAAATACATGTATTTGCATGTTTTAATGAATAAGTGATATCAACCCCTAAAACTTCAGTCACTATCATTATAGGTATGGGGCTGATTTGTCGGCCTTCAGGTTTACCTGTCCTCTGCACGTCGCTTTGTGTTAGTAACAATGCCTTTATAGCCGTTATGAACAGTCACAATACTAGTCGACAGCCAAAACCTATGCCAACCTGTCTTGGTTTGCTGACACCGGTAATATTCTATCCAACGTTTTATGCAGTTAGACTTCAAAATATGTAATATCAGGAATCTTCCCAGAAATGAAATACAATGGCATCTCATTCTTAGTATTCCAAAATTAAGAGAAAAACGGACCATCTTAGGGACCGTCCATAAATGCTAATAGGCCGAGCACTTCTTAAAATGCTCCTGAAGCAAAACATAATGTCATGTTTGATTCGGTAAATTGGTGAAACAGTGGAATATGAAACGAATTTTAGTTTAACTGTTTCCGATATTTGTACTGGAAGTTGAAACCCGACAATACCAGGAATACCCCTGCATATGTATTCATGATTATACTTTGCTTTTTATTGCCATTAGGAATATATACACTAAAGCAAACTTACATATGAATGACGCGATATTAAAACCACAGTACTTCAATTTCCTAATTTAAAATCTTGGATCTGGTTATTTTCACATAAAGTAACGAGCATACTTTACTCATACTTTAATCGTAATGACTCCTCTACATCACAGTCGTGACATCATTCATTTGATGGTCGTATGAAGAAAGTTTAAAGATGCTATTGAAACTATTTTAACAAACTAGTTGTTAGTTCGTCACAGTTTGCAAATAATAATGACAATTGAACCTCATTATGCGAATCTCAGTTAATTATCTCGGAATGTTCGGATCGTCCAAACCATTTGTGAATTATTTATAATAAACACACTATACCCACAATAAATGCAGACTTAAATTTCCAGACTAGCAATAATCTATAGCATTCTCCCCACTAGTTCGAGTGGCTGAGATTCTACTTTACTGTAAACCATGAACGAGGCCAAGAGAAACCAAAAATGGAGTCAACATTCTCCACTACTAGGGTTATGCAAGGATAATGCAAACTGCGGCTATTGTGTCTGAACGAAAATGAGTTTGTACATAACTTTATGGTGTACCACAGCAACTACTTGGACATAAATATTGATGATGAAACAAAAGCATGCGTAGATATCTAGTATGTATGAATTACCTTGGCGTAACTATAGTCAAAAACATGGGCAAATTTGTCGAGGAAACTGGTGTCCTTGGTTTCCTGGTAAGCCATGAGGAAGGCAATCATAGCCTCGTTGTGAGCCCACCATAATTTCATGTCCCACTCCAGCTGGGTGGGACTATATCCATCCACGTCCAGGAAATATAGTAGTCCCCCGTATTCCTTGTCCCAGCCGTAACTGAACGGGTTCAATATGAACTTTTCTATGGCCGTCTTCTTGAGATCTTCTATTCCCTTCCTTTGTGCGTACTGCAGAAGGAACCAACCAGCTTCAATGGAATGTCCTAGAATTACAATAATTTAACGTTATAATTAGCGATTCTGGAACCGTACGAGTTTTCTTTGTAAGAAAGTGACTGCCGGTAAAATTACGTAATCTTCATATTATACAAATATGTAAAATATAAGAAAACTTGGGAGAACAGAGTAAACGAATCAATACTTTCTTAAATTACGTTAATCGTATTTGACTTGGGCAACATGATTCTATAATGGAAAAAACATTGAATCAAAAGGATACCGAGACTAGTCAACACGCAATCTGATTAAAATCGGATCTCCACAGTCCTGCGTGAAGATCTGACAGCAATCGCTTGTGGGTCTTATTCTGGTGACCTTTGAATTAGCCAATGGAAATGAAGCTTTCAGAAATCTGAAAATGAATCAAATCGTTCGGCACACATTAGTGCTCTTTAGCCTTACCGCTCATTCTCCCAAGCGTTAAGATAAAAGACTTAATCTGATTGACTGATAAAATTAGCAGTTATGGTAATATCATAGATCACCAGAACATGACACCTAAGGGGTCGCTGTCAGATCTTCATATAGGACAGTGGAAATCTGATTTTAGTCAGACTGACTCAACGCGAACTAGCTGATGATTGATTTTTTTGGCAAATTTAAACATATGATACATATAGCCACGTCGATCTGGAACCAGTTAAGGTAAATAAAAAAATAAAAAAAACGAAACATCTTGTTTAAAGCCAAGTCTTACCTGGCAACATCAAGCGACCGACCGATCCAGGCAATTCCTTGCCATCAGGACTCACATTTTCCAGGATGACTGTACCGTCTCTCTAAAAAATACCCACATAGAATCAAATGCAGACGATTGTCGATTATCCAAACTGATATGCAGTCATTAAAGTCATTAATCAAAACTTCAGAGCTCGGTATTGTTGCTTATGAGGCGCCTTAGCGGACAAAACTTGGTCCAATTAGAACGTTGCTGTTGAAATTTTAAAGTCTTATGTCCAGAATTCCAGTTCCACGTGTTGTATCAAAACTGCTTGTCCTTAAATATCCATTTTCTAGGTCGAGATTTTAGATTGTATCTGTTGAATTAAACAGTAGTGGTTGAAAGTTATATTTTCTATGTCGAGGTTTTAGATTGTGTCGTTTGAATTAAACGGCAGTGGTTGAAATTTCAATGTCATACGTCGAGAATTTTTAATTCATGTATTGGTTCAAGGAGTTTATGTTGAAAGTTCCATTTCATATGTTGAGTATTTAAATTTCATCTCTTGAATTACATAGCAGTGGTTGAAAATTCGATGTCCAATGTCGAGTTTTTAGACTGTATCGTCTGAATTACACGGTGATTGTTGAAATTTTAATGTCATATGTTGAGAGTTTCAATTTAGCATGTTGAATCACATTGATTGTGCTGAAAGTTCCATTTCGTATGTTGAGTTTTCAGATTGTATGTGTCGAATTACACAGCGGTGGTTCGATATTTTATTGTGCTTGTCAGAATTGCTCTTTTAATACGTTGAAATGATGTGTTGGTGTTAAAAGTAACATTACACAATGTCCACTTTAACAGTTCAAAATAATATCGAGTATTAAGATACATCATTCGTGTATTCAATTATGAGGCCCCATTACATTTTATGCATTTACAGTTTGAAAGCTACCGTTCACAGGTCGAGAATTACTATGAATTTCTTCGCTAGAGGTCGCTCTCGTGAACGGACCGCGTTATTGTTAAACAAGGAGGCTGCATCTCGTTGCTGTGAAATTCAACTGATGAAATCTAAATACTCGCCATATGAAATGGAACTTTCATCACAGTTACAGTCAACGTGTGAATTAGGGATTCTCGACATATGATATTGAACTTTTCAATCACCACTGTGTAATTCAAAATATACGCTGTAAAACGTCGACATAGGAAATATAACTTTAAACCACCACTGTATAATTCAACATATAAAATCTAAAATCTTGATCTAGAAAATGGAACTTTAAGGACATGCAATTTGATCCAACACGTGATATTGGATTTCTGAACATACGACATCGAAATTTCAACTGCAACTTTCTCTTTGGACCAGATTTTTTCCTCTATGGCGCCTCATAGTTGCTAGTGTCTTGGAAATTCATATTGCATACGTGGTCTTCATTTACCATGATAACTTGAGTATGGACTCAGTAAATTTATTGGGTGAAACACACGTGTTACGTCAGACACATCAATATTTGTTCAACTTACACTATACTAAGTCTTGATGAAATGAAACGTGAAATGTTTGGATACACTAATGATTCAGATAAGTGTTTCTCTCAAAATTTAAAACGTTAAAGCATATTTATTTGCACAATGATAAGAGAACGGGTCCTCTGAATGTATGGACGTCTTTACTTTTCAAACCTCTACGAATCACAAGAGAGTGCCTGGTAATGAGTAAGTGTATTTATGAGCAAGGGACACTATGCACGTTCTACAATCACTAGACCATTTTCTTCCTTGCAAATTTCTAAATCTGATTTACGATAACAGGATTTTTGTATGTCAACAAATTCTGAAATAACAACATTTGTATGGCTCATTAAAACTAGTGATTTTGAGAACATTATAGTCTAGTTACTTCTGAAGCTTTGTAATAAATTTTAAACAGTTTTACATTAAAGAACGATTTCAGACAGGAAGGAATGGTAAACAAGTATTTGACCTGAAAAAGAATGTAAACTAAAGGACAAAAACAATATTTGACGTTGAATTATTTTTTTTATAAATGTCTCCGCCAAAGATGCTGAAATTTTCTATAATATGGATTTAATAAGACGTGTTCACATGTGTTTGCCCTGGGCAGTTTTGAAGAACTAATTGTTCCTCCACGAATCTTCTTTAAAGAAAAAAAATACATGCTGGTACTTTGCGTCTACTTATTACTAATAGTCCTTTCTAATATTAATGCATTTTACATCATTTTTGGTCAATTAATGTACTTTGAACATTTTGGTTTTTTAGATGTCACGATAATAATGCCTCTAAGATATAACCCCCCCCCAAAAAAAATATAAAAAAATGTCACCTGCACGTGCATTAAAGCGTTTTTAAGACTCCATTCTGAAACATATCTGTACTTTTCGCCCAGGTCTGGAACTGAAGTCTCCAACTGATCAATAAGGCACAGGAGCATCATGGGAATGGCAAGGGAGCTGACTGGTACCTGACCGGGCAGGGAAGGCGTGCCAAATCGAAGTTCCGTATTATCCTCCATCACCCAATGAACGATCTGATCCATCATGGTTAGGGCTTCATCCTTTATAATTAGGACCAATTGGTTGCATGAATAATTGCTACCACATACATTAAAACTAACATGGCTTTTACAGCGTTTGTATAAAGCAATTTGATAAACCAATACTATTGGTATATCAAATTATGATCCGCCCATGGTGCATCAATACGCATAAAAAAATATTGTTTCATCATGAGGTTATATTTCAACAACAGTAGGCTATCGCTTCTACATTCTCCAAATCTGTGACGAATTTCCTCTGAGTATATAATCATTAGCTACGTAATAAAATAATAATAAAAATATTAATTATCCCCGTCTTATAAATTAAATAAACATGGACACATTTGCATAGAAATCACCTGCACTTTCCTTTTAATCTCTCTCTCTCTCTCTCTCTCTCTCTCTCTCTCGATCTCGATCTCGATCTCGACCTCGACTATCGTAGAAAGATACAAGCGAAAATCAGTGAAAAAACAAGCGTGATAGATATTCCCTTGTGTGTGTGTGTCTATCGACAGAGATAGATAGATAGATAGATAGATAGATAGATGCACGCAAGGGATCTCACTACTGAGCTAAGCAAGAAACACAGCAGTCTGGCTTGAGGTTTATTGTTTCCACATTACCAAGGACCTCAAGACAACATTCGTTCTCAATTAAACGCGCAACTACTGCAATATTTTTTTTTCTAATCATCAAATGACCCTATATCACGAAACTCTAATTTCACACTTGCATGTTTTTCTTGCTTCACATTTGTATGACTCATTAGTAGTCCCTTCCAAGTTGAATACTGGTACTTTAAGCCATTCTTCACGAAACACGACCCAAGCACCTAATACAAAGACTTATTCCTATCTCAGATTGCTCAACGCTTATACATTTTAATATCGCAAAAATCCCTTATGTTACAAAATTAGGGAATGTCCTTTTACGAAACTAATATATGCTACCATACAGTCTCGTGAATACAGTACATTAAAACGCCTGTTCCTAGAAATTGGGTAAGTACTCGGTTTGAGAATCATCTTACCAACACCGCCTCCTCATAATAAATAAATAATCAGTAGAATATAATAAAGTTATAAACGAAGACGTATTTACAAATAGCAGAAACTCGATTCATTCATTCATGTACCCAGAAACGTTCATGTGCGACCAGATTAACTTTAAAAGTAGAAGCAATATTGATGACTAATAGCCAAAACTGATATATCCTAACTTCACCTTATCAAACCTCTGCAGAGCCATTCAAGTGTAACAGATTCAACAGTTATGAGTTAAATTTTAAATCTTACATTCTCTTCTGGCTTAGGCGCAATTTTATTTATGGTAAAGTGGTCCTTATTTCAAAAGTAAGAAAGAAAAACACCCAGCTCATATTGACTGTCTCAGTGAGTTTAGTTTTGTTACGATATATAATACGCGATGAATGCATCCGCTTCAGTTTGAACACCCGCCCCCCCCCCCCCGTTCATTTTAAGATCACATGCGCATGTAAGCACTACCCTCACACTCAATTGATATTAGTTTTAAATTCAGAGGGTGGAGTAAACGTGTACGTACTCTGTATTGTTTCTCTCCCGTGGTCCGACTGAGTTCCGACATACCCATTACGTAGAAGCATTCAGAGAAAATGCTCCTCTGAACTTTGACAGACTTTCCATCCCTCGTCAAAACCAACGCGCACTTCTTCGACGAGCTGGACACTTTGGCGTGCTTCATAAGGAACTCCCCTCCTGAGAGAATACACAATTACAGCATGCGCTGATTCAGGATAAGAGTATATACTTCATACATATTTCAAGTGTCAACAAAGTTTGATATGACACTCTTTTGAATCGTAGAACGTGAAATTTATTTACCTCGAAGTCATTGCGACCTATATTCTTGAATTGCAGGAAACGTGTTTTACGTCTAATTATATAGTATACAAGACACATAAGTGGGTTCCATCAACCAAAAAAGTGAATTATGGTAATATGCTGACTAAAACATCTATCAAAGAAAAAGATTTTTAATGCCTTCTGTGAGGAGACTGAAATTATGTTTCATATCTAGAACAATGGATGAAAACACTTGATTTCGGTAAATATACCAGCCATCATAATAACAAAAAAGCTTGCGAACTTAACTAGAAATTACATAAAGTACTGGTATTCGGAAATCAATTCCAATTAACAATTCATCCTTTGATGATTGATCCCCCCCCCTCCCCTTAAAATCTTCAGTTAGACGGTAATTTTGGATATGCGGCTAGTTTGTGCCTCCTTTGCAAACCTGGTAATACATCAAACTGTGTCATTTCAATTGTAAATACACGGTTAGGCCATTATATCAGATATTTCTTAAAAAGGTCCATAATTTATCACCCAGGGTTATCACTTCACATTCGTACATAATCTAATTCTATGAGCAAGTTAGAACGTTGTACATCAAACTTGACCTTTATATGTTTTGACAAGAATGAACACATTCCATTAAGCAAAATTTGTCAGTTGGTGTTAATGACATTTAGTTAATGAAGTGACTGACAAGTTCAAGAATAATGAGCTTAAAAGTCATGTTGTATATGGCTGGGTACCTTTCCGGTCTCCTTACTGACACACCCCTCCCCCAATAATATGATTCCTATCCCCCCTCACATTCCGTCCCTGGCTCTTTCATGACTGAAAGAGGAATGAGGAAAGAGAAACTGATTTATGCAGATCTTCCTAGCCCTACGTGAAGATGGACATCAATAATATGTGAAAGTGACACACGTCATTCAGAACATATCGTTACTAAGGATAACTCTTCCTAACACAAATTTGCAACGCTTTCTCTGATAGGCTAACAAAAATAAGTTGACTGGGAATTACATTAAGTTACCTAAACATGAACTTGCATTGGTATCTGGCAGATCTCCACGTAAGACTGTAGAGATCGGAGTTTAATAAGATTGGAGAAAAGATAGCATCTGAATAGACAGTTTTCGAGTATAGCTAATACAAATACTTTTACCTCTAATAGCAGCCTGAAGAATTTCAGACGTCCTGAAACGCTCGCACTCATTATACAGTCTGCAGTAAGTCCAAACCTATCAAGAATAAAAGGATGTACAAAGCTAGATGTGTGCACGTTCTTCCAGCATTCAATAACACATTGTTCAGTCTATTGCCGTAAATTCCAGAAAATCGGATGTCATAGTTTTGCGTTTCCGTCCGTCCGTCCGTCAGAAACTTTACTTGCAGCTCTAACCTTAGATCCGCCTAAGGCAAATAAATGAAAACTAGATTTTCATTATCAACATCGACATGCAGTGCGTTGTATACATTATACAGGGTCCAAACTTCAAGGTCAATGTCACGATTTTTAAGTTTTCTATTACATTCCTTTCCGTTCAATGACTTAACTGTTAGAAACAGACGGATTAAGCTCAGTACAATTAGGTACCATAATCAGGTGCGCATTCGACATCTCTATATTCAAGTCAATATAAACGTTAAAAAAAATCATCATTTCAAAGGTTATTGCTTGGTTTTTGTTGGGTCTTTTTTGTTTGTTTGTTTTTTTTTTTGTTTTTTTGTTTTTTGTTTTTTTTTTTTGTTTGTTTGTTCATGGTGTACAACTTCAAAGGTCTTTGAGATACAGAAATTAACTTTATTACACTTATACTTGTTTGTCTGTCATTATTCCAGATGCCACCGTCATGATCGTATCTTCAATATCAAGGTCTTTGGTCGATTTTTTCCTTTTGTACACGCCTAGTCTAATTCCCCTTCGACAGTCATGAAACTGGATTACTTTCCTTGCCTGCCCGATTACCTTTACAAAAATCACAGTCAGTGTTCATCATTGTAAAATTGTGATGACCACCACGGTAGACAGAGCACGAAATTGACTGTTTACCTGTTAGCTGACCATGGGCAGTCGTAATTTATACAGGTACACGTACAAAGTACATCATAATGTGCCATTAGGTACATGTACAAAGTACATTATAATGTGCCATTAGGCTCATATATATATATATATATATATATATATATATATATATATATATATATATATATATATATATCTTCTTAACGTCAAGTCTGTGATGTGTATTTCAAAGAACACAGGAATCCTAAGGTTTTTATGTTTTAATTTTTATTTATTATTACTGAAAAAAATATTCTTAAATTCTGATAATAAAAAAAGAAAAGTTAGCTCCTATTTAATGCAGGACTGTAGCATTATATAAAATTCGAAACTAAACCAACAAGCTGATTTTTACTTCGTCTTATCGTTCGATCATTAGCAAGAATTTTTCGTAGTCATGTTTATGACTGTCTGTAAAGGGCCAAATTTCTGTCGATCTATCAAGAAAACATTAAGTTGGATAGGCGAACGATTAATTAGATTTATGGGGGCTGGCACGAGTTTAAATCGCCGTAATGCACGGACTGGTACAGTCTCTGTCATGAATTTAGCGATTTTTTATTAAGGCTACGTTTGTTTAAACTGAACAGGATAGGGGTCAACTTCTGATCGGTATGGAAAACTGTCGTTTCTGAAAGTTACCAGGAATCAGTTGGGTAATCAATGTTTGTCAGGCGAACTGCACTGTTTGAGCCTAGTTCTTGCGGGAATTGTATATTTCATCCAGATTGGTCACGCTGTGAAGGGGGGCGTGGTTTCACATGAAAACTCTCAGTTAAAATGTGCTAATAGCAAATTTGAAATCAGTCTACGCTTTTTTCTGCAAGAGAAACAAATGTAAGGGGACTCCGAGGGATTTAAGAAGTAAATTCACTCGTAAAATCATCCATGGGAAGCGATTGTCTGGAAAAATCGACAGACATAAAAGCTTGAAAGCACAAGGTATTTGCATCAATTTTTATGTAATTCGTTGATACTTCTATATTGATTTGTGTGATTTATTTGCTTGTATTTGCATGGATTTATTTGTTTAAATTAGTAGATCAATTTTCTTGATATGGTATAACTGTGTTGAGTTCGTTTATCTGAGTCCGTACAATGATATGTTTCTTTATATATACATTGACGGCTCGTTTGAAGGTATAGTCTCAATTATTCTAGGAAATTAAGTATCTAGAATTTCATGCCTTATTTTAGTTGAGATGCGAGAACCCGTATGAATTCTCCGATATGAGTTCACGTATGATAACTACTTGATTGTTGTTATAAATACCGTAGTGTAAGGAATTTCATTCAGTCATTTGTGTAATGTCAGCCAGTAACTGAAATAACCATTGGGAGTACATTAACCTTAGGGAGCTAGGTTTGTACGGTTCGCATTGTTTAGGTAAGACCAGATGGCCGTTGGATCTGTTTGAATTAGGATAGAATTTATCTGACAGTAACAAGAAAATATTAGGAGCTCTTCTCAGGACGGGTATACAGCAGAACACTTAGGGTGTCGTTTGTTTACTTTTACAAGGTGAGATTTGTCCCACCAGGGTCTACGTGACGTATCACGGATTTGCAAGCCAAAGTGACCACACAAGTTGGAAGACTAAAGACAGCAATACACCTGAGAATTCGGAAAAAGGGGAAAGTGAAAGGACCCAGACTTACAGGCACAGGAAGCCAAAGGAACAGTCGGAGAGATTGGACTGATGCAAAAACTATCAGGTTATGAATCTGTACAAAGCAGTGTTCGATTTCACTCGGTTTGATGATGATTTAAATTCTATCGCTTAACAGATCGGCTATTGTAAAATATTTGTATTTTGAAACTCGTTTGAAAATTTGAATCAAGGAAGTGTATCTTGCTAATGTAATGTATTATTACAATTGTTTATGAATTTTATTGTCTATGAATGCTTGATTAAATTTTATGGTATGTATATGTACGGGGGCTCGTGTCTTTTTGTTCTATATACCTGCTCAGATCTTTATCTGTTCCACCTGTAAATTTTACAATTTCTATTGATACTTACTCGCTCCGGGCAAAATTACACCGTAGGCGATCACCTCTAGATAACGATAACCAAACCCATAACACCCACCCCAACAAAGCTGGGAGGGGAGTTATGACACTGTCGTTTTCTTTGCAATAAATTTTAATCTTCATCACCATCATCTTCGTCACAACATCACCACAGTATTCGTAGATATCACCATCATCAACGTTGTCATCACCATCTTCACTTCCACCAACACTACCTATGTCATTACCTGTCTGCCTTGCAACCATACGTGCTTCAGATCGTCATATACTTCGCCTTTTTCCCCTAGGCAGTTGAAAAAGCCTCTGGAAATAATTACAATAAACAATATAGAAT
>JAECUM010056677.1:0-21779 GCA_016617855.1 Megalonaias nervosa | reverse complement strand
GATAGATAGATAGATAGATATGTGTGTGTGTGTGTGTGTGTGTGTGTGTGTGTGTGTGTGTGTGTGTGTGTGTGTGTGTGTGTGAGTCTGTATCTGTGTCTGTGTCTCTGTGTGTATGAGCTATTGTGGGGCAATTCAACAAGTGTTTACTGATCAATACCAGCAATTACACCAGACGCAGGGTGGTAGCATCCAAGAATTCCACGTTATGTTGGGACGTTAAATAGCATGTACTACCCACGTAGTTTGTTGTAAAATGTAAATATCTTTCATTTACATACATCATAACGCTCTTATGCTGCAATTGTGGATCAAGAAGACTTGGCGTCTTGCCAAGTCGTTACTATCAAATAGTCAATACAATACCTTAGTAGAAAATGTAGCGTCTGTGTGAATATTCTTGAGGTATAAGCAGCGTCATCGTAGTGGAGGTATTGGATTCAGTGAACATAGTTAGAGCGACAGCATTAGCGTCACTTGTGGTGGAGTTAGCACTGCTGGTTTAAATGTAGATGGATGATTTGGTTTTGGTCGCAACAGCAGCAGTAGTGAAGGGGGTGCACAAAAGGAAATGTAGTCCTATTCACAGCAGAAGTATAAGAAGCCCGACACAAGCAATGAAAAGATAGATGGCAGAAATCGAGTTAGTGACTTTAACTAAATAAACCAGAATACACTTATGCAAATATCGAAATTTGCTGGCATAATCAGATATTTTATATTTTTTTCTCTATTCGGGGTATGTTTGCCTATCTCGAATGTTTTGAATTCTCTTGAAATTTACTAACAGTAATTAAATACAAGGACAAAAGTCTGTCGAGTAAATTCGGTTATTCATAACAGAGCTTGTTGACATATTCTGCAAATTTGCACAATATGATCAGTCTACTTGTTCAATGCACCTAATTTTAACTGGGGATGTCGGCGTTGGGAGGTACATACCATTTAACTCGGTTGCATTTTATAGGTTGTCTAGATACTTTGTAAGTAAACGTCTACCATATATGAGTATAAAGTACGTAGATTTGTTTTTCATCCAGTACAAACAGAAAGACACATACTACTTATCTTCACCATTGGGTAAACCCTGATATAGTCGATATACGCAGTGCTGTTGAAACGACTGACAAGATATCCAAGATTGTATTTTCTGATTATTTAATTCGCCCCATTCACTCACTTCTCCAAAACTTTCTTTGAAATACTAGGTCACTATTATTCGTGCTTATCCCTACATCTGATTACAAAACCACCATCATCGTCAGGAAAGATATACATCAACAGCTTTGTTGTGGGGCAGGAAAGAAAAGAGGTTAGGAAACCGAACAGCTGAAAGCACTGTTGGACAAATTTAAACAACCTATTTGATATGGGTTTTGTTTTAAAAGACGATTGCTGGTTACACTGGCACAAAAAGTGGTGAATGCATTTGCTATTTTACTGATGTAATGCTTTGTTATTGTTGATCAGAAATCGACAGTATTTGAAATCCGGAATAATTTGATTATCCTATAAACTTTGTTCATAATTCATATTTGGAAGATAAATAAGAGATACGAGACGCGAATTGCTCGTGAATAAAGACACAAGGTCTATATCAAACTGTATACACCTCACCAATGTTGAGGCCTCGTATATTGGAAAGATACACAAGTCAGATGTGGATGGAAGTTCAACGTTCACGCCAAAATGAGCCTTAGATATTTACGGCAATATTAGTTGTGGTAGCACTAGCATTGCTTTTCTAGATGTTGAGGGATGATTTGGAGTTGGTAGCAACAGCATTAATGGATGAGAAGCAGAACAATTAATTTAGTCATATTGACGGTAGCAGTATGACCAGACCGACATAAATTAAGACAATATCCATCGATAGATCAAAGAACGTAGTGATATGAATTAAATAGACAAGGATTCATGGATGCAAACTTGACAATTTTCTAGAGTATTCTGATCTTTTATATGTATTCATTTTCATTACCTTCATTTGCTTGAGCGAACCCCATGAACGATTTATATTTGTCACGAATGAGCTCATTTGAGCTCAATCAAAAACTATTAGCAGTACTTGATTTCAGGAACGAAATCTGTGTAAATTCAATTACACAGTGCCTGCTTAGATATGCTGCAAATCTGAATCACGTTTTCGGTCTACCAATTAATAACATTGAAAGATTGCATTTTACGAAATGTATATAGACTTTGTAAGTCTAAATCTACTATATATATATATATATATATATATATATATATATATATATATATATATATATATATATATGATTACATAATTCATCAATTTGGTTTCCATATAGTAGAAAACAAATACACAATTACACTACCTGTGTTCACAATTGAGTAAACGTATATGTTATCAAGGTATGCATTAGTATTGAAATGAGGTGAAATGTATCGGTCCGCATATTTTCTTCTTATTCTTTTGAATCGTCCATCTGATACACTCACTCACCCCTCCTACGCTTTCGTTCAATATCTGTTTGACATACTAATTATATACTTTTCTTGCACATATTGGAGGAATAATTATTTGAAAGTTTTGCAATCTAATATCACTTAGTAACAACTTGTGTTTGTTATGAAGAAAGAATACCAAATTCGCAATGTACAGGAAATTACAGGAACACATGTTCTCGATGGTGTCAAGCAGTTTATTCGTTCGAATCGCATTGTTCAAACTAAACACGACCGTGAATATGATGGACAGAAGTACCATTGGATAAGCTTAGATATACCCAATTACACTTTTCTCTCTATCTCTATTATGTCTCTCCGCATGTTCTTGCGTCAATGAATATTACAAGGTTGATTTTAGTCGGAAGCCATTTACTTTTCAGTAGACAAATTTATCTGTGTTGTACATTTATCTGGATAAGTTACGTTTCTAATTTTTAATTGTTTTTCTTCACCCCTCCTCGGTCCAACTTGGAGTCAATGTCGATGATGATGCCGAGATGAAGGTGAAGTTGCGCTGTCACTAATAGGTGGTAAAGGGATGAACATTGGTGCGCACTGTAACATAGAAATTTGAGGACGGTCTGTAAGGCTCACCGGCTAAATAATTATATTCTAAATGCTTGAAATCGGTGTCTTTATTAAACAAACTTTCACAGACTCAAAATCCAACTGGTAGATTATGCTTCTAATAAATGTGTTCAAAGTTTACTATGCACTAACCATATACAAGAACGTAACAATATCGGTGTCAAATGTTCAGGAATCAAAAACGCAGATTATGTGTCTTTTCACCGATGTGGGTAATGCTATTAAACCTCCTTGATATGATTGCTGTGCCCATTGGCAGAGTCACAATTTGGAGGTTTTCCTTGATTATAATAATAATAGATTCAGAGCATTAAACTTTACTTCTAAATGTGTTTAACACCCAAGGTAAATGATATAAAATTACACTCATTCAGTTCGTATCTATTTGCATTTGTATTTTATTCAAAACATATTAATTGCTCTAGTGTATGTGCAAACCACTTTTTATCGGAATGATATTTACTGGGATGTATTTTTTAGTTTTTGAGTTCCGTACTTTTACGGCACATCTTCACTTGGAATGTTATATTCTACTGAAGCATGCAGATTAAAGTTCATAGTCGATCTTGACTGATACGAAGGTGAGACACTAACCTGCACCAATCTTGTCAAGAATCGAACGCTTAACCCTGAGCCTGAAATAGAAAACAACGAAACATTGTGTTCCTCTTATCAAATTACTCACCCTCCACCATCCTATCATGACGCGCTCTACAGTCACTAACCAGGAAATACTCATAAATGCAATTAAAACAGGTTAGGAAACCGGACATCTTAAGTTATCTGATGAAGGTGTGAAAAAAACTTTTCGATACTTTTTTCACTTATAGAACATTGTTTATTACACCAGAACATAAAAGTGAGTGTATTTGTACTGTCATTGATGTATTGTTTGATGTGTGCACGTTCTGAATTTTCAAGAACTGTATTCATATCGCAACGATGTCTGCAGCGCGGCAGGTCATAGTGATGTCTAGCACTAGGGCATCATGCCTCAGGCATGTAACATCATGTCCCACTCGGTCACATTATCCTGACATCAGGCCGACCAGTCATAATACTAACCTCTTAATGCTAAGAGCCAAGCAGATGTTAGTACCATTTTGATACGTCCTTGGTATAGCTCGGCCGGGTTCGAACCCGCGACCTTCCGTGTATTGTTTTATAATTCTTCATCTGAAGTGCACAGTGTTTCAAATCAGAAAAACCTTGATTGTCCGGCCACCTTTGCTACTAATCTTAATTTTGAAAGAAAAAGAATAAATGCAAGTCGCGAAATACCCGTGAATAAAGATACAATTGCTGTATTCAGATATATGTACGTCCTCACCATTGTTTATCACTCGTACGTTGTGATAATATAAAAGTCCGATGCAGATAGCAGTACCATATTCAAGTAGAAATGGGCCTTGAACATTCGTCCCACTAATGTGATTTGTTTTTGGTAGCAACAACATTAATAGAGGAGGAAAATGAAAAAAGAAGTGTAGTTATGTTCACAGTAGTAGCATAACCCGACCGACTAAACTACGAAAAGATAAATAAGAGGACCCGACTTAATTAATTTAACAAATAAAAACCTAAAACTTTTATGCAAATGTAGAAAGTTGCTGGCATAATGTTTTATATACTTTCTTTTTTATTACCTTCCTTTACTTGAGCGAACTTGATGAACGAGGAATGCATATCGCAACTTACGTAATTTGACCTCTCACGAAAATTACAAGCAGTACTTAATATCATGGACAAAAGCCTGTCGGTTTATATTAAGTTATGCATGACAGAGCTTGCTGCCATACGCTTTAGAATGTGCTTGCAGTGACTGATTTGCTTGCTTAGAGCAACAACAGTTTACCCGGAAAATTTTACATTACAGAAAATATACAAGATAAATCGCGATGGTTACTTTTTATGCGTTATGCGTACATGCTGTAAGTATAAGTTTATTATATATGAGAATAAAATGTATTAATGTTTGACTGATTAGTTCAAATACACATTCATACTATATGTGTTCACCATCGTGAGAGCTCTTATTTTGGTCGATGTATTCAGTGTCACTGAAATGACACTATTAATTGAGTGGCATTTACTATCAAGCATTGACAAAAATCAATATCATATTTGGTTTTAAACCTGGCACAGATCCAAAACAGTATACACCTCCTGAAATGTGAAAGTTCCATACGCTAGCTGACATCTTTTATAAAAAATTATTATATATGTTCTCGCTGATGTACTGCTTAATACGTTATTAATACAAATATGTATTGAATATGTATATATGCATACATTTTACGGCACATCATCACAATCTTGGCTAAATACTGTCGAATAGGTTTCGGCATCCCAAAAAGTAAACGTAATAAGCAAAGGTAAAACATGCGAACACCTTAAACTAAAACGTCAAATGGTTTTGTATCAAACACACTCAATAAAGACCACAACCGATTCAACTAGTACCTCATTATGGGATGCAAAGGACGCATCTTAGGGCAAAATGATTACTTGCATCGATAGCTCCTTTCAACATGCAATAAGATCCATCAGGACTATTAATTGCTTCCATAACCCACAATTATATAGATACAACAGTTTAAGAGAAACGTATCAGCAAATAAAAAGTGTTTATCCAACCAGCTGATATTGTTAGTGTTATATAATTTTCATCACAATTTAGTGTAGGTGATTTGCAAAATGTTTACCTTGCTTAGCTGTGATTTAAATTAAATTAGGTTCAGGTAACACACACAAACACCGTTAATTGAAATGCATCATCTATTCTATTGTACAACATATATTTATTAGCAGACGACGAATGGAATTGTTTGTTACTATGTCACTGTAATACCTAAACTGGGGACACTTCTTCAGCACAATATCAATGAAAGTTTTAATCTAATTACTACTGGAATAGCAATATATTTGTTAGATTGCCATGTCAGCAATAGTCAACTCTATGACATAGCATTTCGTCTTTGTTACATCATACCACCTACTGAAACTAAAATGAATTCTCAGTATATATCCAAAATGTCACGAATCTTGACTTTGTATATAAGAAGCTGTATATGTGTCTAACCATGCGGGTTAAATTTTGTGATCTCAGAAATGCAAAGTATACGACACCTGCAACACATCATGGATAAAATAGTTCTTGCCAGGCAGAATATGTTTCGCTGAAGGACCTTGAGGTGACATACGCACTTGAACTGTGCATAGTTCAGTCTCTCGTTTTCGTTTTGATGTTGTACCACTAGTTTCAACTTTGACAATAATTCAGTTTGCAAATGGTATAGCCGATCTAATATAAATTGAAAAACAAAAACTTGTTCCAAAATCCTCCTATGTTCCGACGTTTTCCAACCAATTTATCGAATTGTGTTTTTTGAAAATTTATTTCGCATTCCATAATCTTGTATACCCTTGACAAGATTTATCCAGGATATCTTCCACAATATGCTTTTTTGTTATAATCCTTGCATGCTTATGCTATCAAAGCCGTTTTCTGCGTTGCATTCAGAGGTGAATGTCTTTTGGGCATTCCACGTGCTCTAACAACATTTGGTATTTTATTTGCTGATGAAATTAAATTGTTTGATACTTTTAATCCATTATGTTCGTATCTTTATAACATACGAACGGCAGGATTGAAGTCAATTTCATAAACATAACAAAGAAAGGCATGGCAGTACCGTAGATACACGTGGAATAGCAAAAGCGTACAGCAGAAATGGAAATGTAGAACATGTCGTAGAAGTGCCACAACAAACTAAAGGTTCACAAAGTAAACTACAACCAAACTGCACTTGTTCCAAACACACCGAAAAATTGTATTGTAATTGGTTTGTACGATAAAAGGGTATAGTCAAAGCCTGCATCTCCCCCGCAGTCCACAATTCCCCAAATCTCGACAATTGGTAATTAGCGTGCGTATCGATGTATATTTTACTTTTTGTTTGGATCTTAAATACACCTCTCTGGCGGTTAGACAGTCTGCCTCGGATGCAGGAGGTAGCGGGTGCGGACCCTGGCCGAGGCATGCCAAAGACACAAAAATGGTACTAGCAGCTGCCTCGCTTAGTGCTCAACATTAAGTGGTTAGTGTTAGGAATGGTCGGCTTGGTGTTTGGATAATGAGACTTGGTGGGAAATGATGCTACATGTCTGCGACACGATGCCTCAGTGCTAGACATCACTATAAACCTACATAAGTCAGCTTATCTTGTGCTTCACTGGTGCGGTTTTCTTTAGAATGTGTGGTCAGGTGTAAACTCTTTCAGTACCGCTTAGTCCAACTGTAAGAAGTTATGTCAAAAAGTGAAAGGTTTAAAGATTTTGAGCAATTGTGTCTAGTTAAATACATTATCGTCTTCAGTGAATTGGTTGCCTTCATGCGTTGGCATAACAGTTAACGATTGAATATATTTCATACGAAAAATGAGAAGATCTTAAAGTCAGTAGGTTAATAATAATCGTGTTAGCAAAAACATGTAGGTTGGGATCGAATGATTTATTTTAATTTATGTTATATTTATTTATGCATTTTACTTAATAATTCAATAATTTAGTTATTTAAAATTTATTAATAATTATTCTTTCAGACTGATGCTTATGACAACCCCCCTGTAACCGTTGAAAATAAAGTTGAACCAGATTTTCTAAAAGACTGATTAATGTGAGATAGTTAAGTCATGTATTATAGTTTGTTTGTAGATGGATGTTTTGTTTTAACATTGCATTCACCTATATGCCAGGATGTTAAATGATTTGATTTCCATATTTACAAGGAACCTTTATGTAAAGATTACAATTTAATTGTTACCTTATTGTAACATCTCTCGTGATTTAAAAAAAAAATATTTTTATGTTTTAGAAAACATTATGTCCGAGTCGAATTTAAATGATTTGGAAGGAAAATATCAAAAAACATCCAATAATTTTACATACTTCCTTTGCCATTGCATTGAGACCTTTATGGTTCTTAATTTAATGTCCCCCGCCGTTTGCACATTTTTGCCCTCCGATATATCGAAACGTGATTCAAATATTTATTTTCTTTTAATGTCTGATAAAATGCAACGACATTTTTTTTTTCAATTAAACTTAGTACATTGCAAAAGCTGAAGGTTATTATTAATACCTCTTCATATAATTATTCATATGTCTAAAATAATTTATACAAAGTGTACAAAGTAAATTTCGGAATTCATCCCTGATGATTGTTTGATTAGTAGTCAAACACAAATATAGAGATTCCGATCAAATGCAAATTTTCATTTCATTTATTCTGATTTTAGAACTCATAAAAGTCCCATTCACAGCTCTTTAAATGTGTAATACTCCGCTGGGATCGGACCTTTTAGCATCAAAACAGTTGATAAAACAAGGTCCGCATTCACATTGCAATGATTTGCAAAGGTTTTATGAAATTTGCAAACCAACTCAATAACATACAATCACAACAAATAACTTACACAAAATATTCATGCTTGTAAAATAATCACGCATTTTACTTCCGCGAAGTGACATAATTAATTAATTTTGTATAATATGCTTAAGGAAATAATGCACAGATTGAATAGTGCAGTGCTTGTCATGTGTATGCTACTCACCGTTAGCAGATGTGTTTGTATCCGTTAAATTAAATAGAATAACACAAGAGAGTACAGGATGAGCTGTTCGAGTAAGGCAATGACGATTGGTTGAGCTGTCAGTTACTTATCACTTCAATACTACTTACCATTAACAAATTTCTCCTTTAGATTAAATACAGTGTTGCATAACGTTAATAGTGCTCACTTAATATAGTAATTTTCCTTTTGGTCCGATTATGTCTTTCTCTGCATATTTTAAAAATCATAATGCAAATGTTTGCAGTAATTTTTTTCCTGAACGATGTTCATGTCACAGCACGCTACAAAAACGCTGCCAGTCTTCACAATCTGACATATCTAAGCATATAATCTTTCATTTGTACTATGGTCTTAGTGGCTAAAACTGGAATAATCGATTTACCTTTGTTACAGGTATGATATATGTGCTCTCAACGCAGCCATAAATATAGGTTTCGTAGCAATTTTTTAAGAGTGGCCGTTTTCTATATTTCTACTGCAAATGAGATGCCACTAGATATAAGAAAGGCAATGACAAAATGACAATTACTTGTAAAATTTTTCACATTTCAACTGCAAATTCCAGCGAAAAGATAATAACAACTTTCAAATGAAAAATCACTTGGTCCACGAGTGACCGTGTAAGGTCACTACAAATTTCATGCCGGCTGTCTATTGTTTTGAGCGATGTTCATATAGACAAAATGCTAAGTCTAAGAAGCGATTACGAGGTCAGGTGTCGGAGAAAGAGGGATCATCAAGGCGGGTATGAAGACAAAACTATCACTTGGTTCTTGCTAGCATACCACTCATTATAGGTAAAGCGTATTGCTATAATAAACATGGATCCGATTTACCACAGTACGCGTAGTTATTGGTGGGTTACCGAGCAAGGCAAAAGTCGCCCACGGGGTCACTATCGAGTGACTTGCCAAACAAGCATTGTGACAAACGTACCCACCAGCGCCAGGAAAGATTTCCGGTGTATGTTTTCATGTGAAAATGCCCAACAATGTTCATTAGTCTGATCTTTTGTTTCTCCTGTATGATCGTGTGCGCGGACGCACATATAAGAACTCGTTAATCATTGTAGGAAACGAACCTATTGGCGTTTAAACATTCAGCATCGAAAAACGTATTTACACACGTTCATCAGCAACATAGCCACCGATGTTGAAGTTGCACCTGGGCAAAGAACTTCTCGAAGCCTTTGCCGTTGCTGAGTTTTTAATAAAACATACATCGCGACGAGGCCATTGTGGATTTAAGTGTACACTTGAGATTCGACCGAAGACCGTCACCGTGATCTACACTACAAATTCACAACCAACAGCGTTAAACACACTCGAAAACAATTTATTTCGGTATCTGTATGCACTGGTACCCACGCGCCAACGTTGACGTGTTTTGCAAACTTCCGCCTGGCTTCTTAGCCGTGTACAGCAAAGAGACTAAAATCGATGACTCAAGTGCTGTAGCGACAACCAATCGGATCAGTTTGTCTTGGTCGATGTTGCTGTTGTACACATATACCTGTTTGTTGACATCCATGTGCGTAGTATTGATCCACTAAAACTAGACTAAGGGCATTAGTTGCATCATCGCCCATACACATAAGTTGTTGGTGCAAGATACTGGATACAACTGTTTGTGACAACGAGGTCGTATCCATCCACTATCAGATTGTTGGCTTTAGCGTAGCAACGATTCGCCATGAAAACCTTGCCTTGGATTCCATGTTCCAATGTCTCTGACCAATTCCAACTCGACCTTGCTTTTATAGAACAATGCGCCCCAGGTCATTCCTCCAAGACTTCGCTCTTACAGGGGAGCCTCTTGGTAACTCTGCTTTACGGGCTCGTGACCGCTTGAAAAAATCATGCACTCGCTTGTGATTCAAGGGTTAAGTTATATGGTATAGAAGGCTTTTACCTAATTCAATTATACAGTTCCAAAGGCCCATACTGATAGTACTGGGCGCCATTAACTCAAACTTTCTACAGAAAATAGTATGTGACACAGATGTAGCAACTTAGTTTCATATACATTAGAAAAGGATCAAAAGTTCAGAAAAAAGACAGTCACCCTAAGGGACTGATGCTCTAGCGCCCAAAAAGAATTTCCACGTGTTCAAGATGAGACCATTGGTTCTTTTTAAATGCAGAATGTTTAAAACATCGCTGATTTTCATGAGCAGTAAGATGTTCAAATTAGCCACTGTGGTGCCATATGTGACTTAAAACCGGTACCATTTTCATTTAAGACACACTAGACACCATTAGAAGATTTCTAGTTGAAATCGCATGTCAAGATGACCGTCCATGCAGGAGAATTAGTGAAAAGATTTTCAGCATGTTCAATGTGGTGGCCATATTGGATGTCTGCTGGGCATAATTTTATTTGGTACAACCTAATATCCTTACATGCCACCCCAACCACCAGAGGCATAATCCTAGCACAAAAAGTCAGTTTACTATTTATGTGTTTGATATCAAGATGGCATATGCCAATAAAGATTTAACAAAAGGCTCAAGTGGGCCTGTTATCACTCACTTGGCTTACGTAACCGTTTCACCAAGCAAGTTTATGTAGTATTATGAGAAGAAATGCAATGTAAACTATCTCCAAAACTGTCTCTCATGTTGATTTTACCTAATGTATGATATCTTCACATGTTATTTCAAAATATTAAGGCACAATGTATATGCAATGGGAGTCTCTTTCTCGTAATCGAAGTCATTCAGACCTCGGTGATAATAAACCAATCAGGTCATAACTATGGCTTCAAGAGTCACCACAAGTGAAATCTGATAAAAGAATCCACTAATGCGTGGATCTTATTTTTAAAAAATCTGCAGATCTTAACAATATAAACCCATTATTATAATTCCAATGAAAGTTATGGTTCCCAGAATGGTAACAATCGCAACCAATCACATACAAGACTGCCTCATAAATATTCATGGATCTCGCTTGTTACTTGCACAGTCCATGCTTTTGATAATATATGAATATATTCCAAGTTTGCTCAAATCAGGTCACAAATATGTCGTCCCTAGTGGAAACAACTTCAACCAATCAGATCAAAGATTATTTCATTAATATGTATGGATCTTATTCATTAGCAAACTCATTCAAGGTCTGCATGATATGAGCTGAAATTTCAAGTTTGTTCAAAATAGGATCAGAAGTATGGTTTCTAGAGACGCAACAAGCCTGGCTAATCAGATGCAAGATGATACCTCAATAATATGCATCGATCTTAGTGAACTTGTCCGAGATCTTATTGATATAATTTTATCTTTAAAGACTAATCAAACATGGATCAGAAATCTGGCCTCCATCGTGGCAACAAGGTTAGTCAATCAAATGCAAGATCACCTCATTAATATGCATACATCTCACCAATTAACAAACCCATCAAACAGCTGTATGCTATGAAACCATGTTTCAAGTTTGATCAAGGTCAGATAATAAATATGGCTTCCATAGGTGCAACTAGCTTAGCAAATCAGATGCAAGATCAACTAATTAGTATATGTGGATTTCCCTCGTCATCAAACTCGTCTGAGTTCCTGATGATATCAATGCATTTTCCAAGTTTCATCACAATTGGTTAGAAATGTGGTTTCAAGAGTGGTAACAAGCTTATCCAATCAAAAGCATAATTACGTAATTCATACAGACGGATGCCAGCCATTACCGAATATGTTTGAGACCTCATTGATACAAGCATATTCCAAGTCTGATCATAACTAAATTTTAAATCTGGATTACAGAGTGGTAACACTGAGCTCATCAATCAACTACATGATCACCTCATTAAAATACGTGGATCTTCCTCATTGTCATCCAAGATAGATATTCCAAAATAGACTTCTATCAGATCCGAAATACAAACTACAGAGTGGTAGTAAGCAATCACTGATGGGCCGACTCACAATTCATGACGTTTACATGAACTTGCCTCACATTACCGGTAATATTAACATATCAAACATAGTCAATAAATGTTTCTTCAAACAAACTCAGTAATATGGTCCCGTGTCAAGAAACGTGTCTGATTACAAACTATGCCTTAACAATTGCAAACAAAATTAAAATTTTTAAGTCTGTTTTCCTATAATTTTTTTGATAGTTCGAATGAGGATGGTAAAAAGGTGTTGCACTGCAATTATGTTGCACTTTTTGTCTTCCATATGCATTATTGCAAAATAAATGTGGCTCTGCAAGTTTCTGAAACAAGGCAATGACCAAATAGGTATCTCATCCACCACTGTGACAACTACCGTCTTTACTAATAAGTAATCTCAAACCTTAGGTTATCCGCAGGATAGGTTTGTGGTCATATACAATTGCAAAATCTATCACAACACAAAGTATATGATAAAATGAAGGGAGTCATGTGGTGATAGTTTGGTTTGTTGGTTTAACGGCTCTCGTTTGAACAATATGGCATCATGTTGAGGAAACTGAAGAAAAGTGCTGTTCCCAAGGACACAGTGAAGTCGCTGACCTGGGCTAGTATCAAACCCGTTACTTGTATTATGAGTCTGATATTACCAACAGTTACTGCGATTCATCTTTGACATATAGACTATAATGCATGCTGGCTTAAAATACAAACAATAATAAATATATATATATATATATATATATATATATATATAACTGCATATATATATATATATATATATATATATATATATATATATATATATATACTTTCATATATATATATATATATATATATATATATATATATATGTAAACACACTTAAAAGGGACACCTCTATTTGAAACTAGGGTTCCATAAACAGGAAAGTGAAATTGGGGAATCATATACAAGTATACAAGCAATGAATTGGAGTCAAGGAAACACAGAATATTAACTGGGGTCCCATCACACATACGTGAAACTTGGGTTGGAAATTCAGGTTCGATTCAACACGAAAAATCAAACAAGATGCCCAAGTTCCCTTGCCTGGTTCATATTTGTCTAATAGCCAAATGCAATCGCATCTGGCTAAGAAATTTGCATCGGTAGGATGCTTTCATTTAAATTTCAACCAATGCTGCTGACTGCATTCTTTATGAAAACTTGCAGTTCTTCATAAGCTGTTTGAAGGATTTCTATTCAGTTTTTACCAATGATGGCCATAGGTGATGGAAGATTAGCAGTGTATACAATCTGAGGCCCTCTAGGCCAGGATACTTTGTCAATTTTTATCATATTTCTGTTGAGTAGTTTTTGTTAAGAAATCATGGAAAGGTTCACTCATTTTATGAACACTTGCTATATTTAATAGTGGATCAGTATAAGCTGATTAAACTTGAAATCTCTATGCAAAGTGTTGTCAAATTTGGTCAAAATACTTTTACTATATTTGTATAAGTCATTTAAAGGTTGTTCTATTTCTAGAAATATCATCCATGTTTGATGGCAGAAAGGTATAATTTGTGCACAACTGAAAGATGCTTTCTATCTAGTTTGGTCAAGTTCTATTTAGCAGCTTTTGAGAAGTAGCTGAAACAATTTTCTTTTTTTAATATTGGAGGCCATATCTGCTGGCAGATCAGGATCATTTGCACAAAGAATGGATATTTTAAATGACACTTAATTATGCATTTTAAACAAATATTACAAAGCCATTGTTTTGTCCAAATATGCATTAATTTTGAATGTTTGGCATGTTATAAAAAGTAAGTGCTAAATTTTATATTGTACCTGCACTACATTTTTATGATTCAGATAATTCTGTTGCTGTATTTTCGTACCCTTTATCTTACTTTTACTGGATATAGCAGCTGGCATCTTGTATCTGACAACTTTGTATATTACCTATGTGAGCATCCATGTCAAAACCATGCACCTGCGGAAACTCCATCTATAGAAAAAGCATTTCTTTAACATTGCACTTGCCGCTGATGACTTTATGTTTCCAAATTAAAACTGCGCCGACAGAACAAGGTTTGGTTTGAAATTTGTATTGTATGAAAGAATTAAATTATCCTCAGCTAGATTGTATTTGTACCTTGGCAAATAATTTTGAAGATGTGGGGTACGATTCATAATGGACCCAAGGTAAACTCAAGTAAAGCTAAAAAGAGACAACAAATGTGTATGTGTGTGCATGTCTGAAAACTAGGCACAATTGCCATTTTCGTATTTAAAGACAACTAATCACTTGTTGTTCAAATAACATCACAACTTCATGTTTACGTTGGCCCTTTGTATCTGATAGTGAACAAAGTCCTTAATAGTTTGCCATGATCTTGATCCAAGTCATGGTTCTTTCTTAGGCACTATGAGCATCCTGATGAAACAACCCAAGTGTTGGAGCACAGCATTCCTTTCTTGACTTATCCAAGTTCTTTGCTGAGTTTTAGATTTGGTGCTGGTATGTCGCTTTGTTGATACTGTAACTGGTATAGTGCAGGTACATATCTTTCTAGATTCAAGAAATGAAAGAAAAATAAGTTGATTTCTGAGATAACAAAGAAATTATGTTAACAAGACTAAGGCAAAACTTTAAACAAAAGTCCACCAAAACGATTGATGCTCTACAAATCAGGAAAAACAGCAATTCAGATCCATTTCATTTACAACAGCTATCACACAAACCATAATGAATTATGACCTGCCACAAAAATATCTGCAGAAGATAATTATCGGGGGCGGGGGCAAACTTAACTGCATGGACAAACTAATTTATTTTAACTTTACCATCATTAGCGTTGGGAATTCGGTCACAAAAGTAATATTAAAGTAATCTTGGGTAGGAGTTTTAAAATACTAGTAAGCAATACAAGACTAACATGGACCTGTATTTTGAATAATACAGTGATTTGTAATTTAGATTTTTTTTAACACAGCTTTAACAATTTTTGAGTCACATCGCTACGATGTCTGCAATGTGGCAGTTTTATAGTGATCTCTAGAACTGGGGCATCATGCCACTCAGTAACATTATCCTGACACCAGTGTGACCAGTCCTAACACTAACCTCTATATGCTGAGCACGTAACGAGGCAGGTATTAGTATCAATTTTATAAGTCTTTGGCATGACTTGGTTGTGGTTCTAACCCGCGACCTCCTGCATCCGAAGCGGATGCTCCAACCACTAGGTTACAGGAATGGTAACTCCCCTATTTCATGTGCTTCATTTTATGATGTAATGGGCCTGGCGCTTTTGGCAAAATCATAGTTAAGTATTTATCTAACACATCAATATCCATCTCTCTTTCTTCCTGCGCTGTTTGGGGCTCAATTGAAATCAAAATCCTTAGAATATGTCTGTCTAGGTTTATAAGTATTAATCTGGTGTTTCCTCTTAGTTTAATCTGCTCGTTATCTAGTGATGGGAATCGGTCAGAACTTCATTATCGATAATCGGTTCCACTGAAGCAACTGATAATCAATTATACTCGGTTACTAAGAGCAAATTTTAATTTTTGTTTGTTACACAGTTATATCTTCCATTAAGAATTAAAAATGTTAATAAATATACAGGAATAATCTCTTTTAATGACATGTCTACTTTAATCTGATAATAATATTACATTTTGTTATATTGTGTTGTGTGTCATTTTTGATCTACAACTTTGTTAAATGAACGCAACTTTTCATGGCTGATTAATCATATGTTACTGAAATACTGTCGAAATTCTCCAAAATCCTTTCATTCATATATGATGTGTCTATAATTTAAAGTATTGAAGGACATGGTTGTCTTGTTTGTCATTATTTGCAAATACTATAAAGGATTTTACATTTAAACTGAACAAATCATCAAAATGTGTTTAAATTTATTAACTCACCAAGTTAGCAGCTTGATCATGTAATCATGACTATATGTTCTTAATTATGAACTTTTGCACCTATGGAATATCCTATGGTTTTATATTTGTAGTTGTGAAGGGAAATAATAATTCAGATCAACTTTAGTGGCTGGGAGTTTTACTAACCTTTGTGCTTTGCATACAACTAAAAATAAGTAGTCTCCCTTCACATACGATCGATTATGGAGTTTCATAAACGATTATCTTATTGGTTCGCTCACCAACTAATAATCGATTATAATCGATAATCGTAACAACACTATCCTTTTCTGTGTATGAATATTGTTCTGCACTGAGAACATCCTTGATAGCTGGCCGTCTGAAGGGTCATATACGTAGCTATCTTAGTCAGCTGTAACAAGTTGGGAAGCTGCTTTAATATGGTTGTTACGTAACATTTTCCACAGCTCACAGATATTGTTTCTTGGATATCTCTGCTCCAAACTAAAATTGTTCGCTAACATGAACTCTTAAGTTTCACATTCTTGAATCATAATGTTGTATTAAGACAGACAGGTATTTTAGTCAAATAAATATCTTTATGTTTCAATTTCTGTTTTGATTGTTATTTATTCAATTTATCTTAACCCATAACCCTTTATCACATGTAAGCACCTTTGGACACCTCTACTCGATTCGCGTGGAAGCGAGATTTTTCACCTCTATACCATTCTCAAGGAAGCGCATTTGGACGTCCGCTGTAAACATCAGCCATTTTGGGTACGTTTTCATAGCGCAACCTTTTGGGGGAAACCCCATATTAGATACTACATTCACTTTGGGGGAAACTCCCTATTAGATACTACATATAGTGTTCAAAAACATAGCATATCATGCTAAAATGCGATTTATATTCCGACAACCCGGCACTTTGTGTTTAGAAATACTACGATTTTAAGTAATCTTCAAACAGAGAACAAAATTAAACACTTAAACAGTTTATGCCCATTACATGTAGCATGTATACACGGTAAGCAGTCGTGATTGAGGCTGATGTAAAGCTCCTTCAGGCAGTTTTAAATAAAGGCAATTAAAAGGCAAAGGAGTCACATATAAACCACTATTGCATGGTTTACTTAACTCATTAACCCCTGGTAGCTTTTGACGTTTTCGCCTGAAATGCTAGTAGGAAACCCATTTTGGGGGCTATTTCTGAATACATCCTAATACATCGACCTCCAAGAAATTTTAGGTTAACCTAATGCCTAGTTGTGTTAAAAACATCGTTTTTCATTGGCTATTTTGCCTGAGCATGAGCAGAAGGGTAAAAGCTGGACCTTTTTTTTTTTTTTAAACGAACCCATCGCATGGTCGCGTCGAGACCACTCTTTATTCTAAATGCCCATCTTATCCTACTTTTTGCAACGGTTCACCTGTCTGTGTGCAGTTCAGACCGGTCTGTCTTAGATCTGAGGCCAACAAGTCTAAAATCCGGACACAAAATCGGATTCCGACCTCGGGCGAATTTCGGCTGGAAAAAACTCGGGTCCAAAAAGTTACGTTTTTCCCTCTGTATTTTGTAGTGCATCTAGAACATCCATATTATTTGGTTAATTGGCTCACAATAGCTTCTGTAGTGCGTTTGAAGACTGTCGCGGGTAAGCCCATTTTGCTAATTTGCATAGGTGAAGAAAGTCACAAAGTGGAACAACCTAATATATGTAAATCAAATATATGCTAGATGCATGTGGGCGAACAAAACTTACTATATATCATTGTCCTCAATGAGAATGATTAAGCCATATGTATGAAAGATTACTGACTAGTTTGTGAATGGCGACAACGTTTCTTTAAAGTTAGATTTTACCCCATACATACAAAATGAAAAGCATGATTATTTCAGTTGTTGGAATAGTGTTCAAGTGTGATTAAGTTCTGAAGGTAATGTAGGAAGCAAAATTAAATTTCAGAACTCTTTGTTGACGGAGTTTTCTTTCGAAAGCTAGCCAGCTAAAAAGGGGGGGGGGGCGAGATTTGATTCTGGGGACATACGGCAAACAACATATTTTGGCACATCCCATTTCTGTGTGTATCATATTTGTCGAAATAGGAGACCACCTGCTGAATTCAACCTTCCAATTAGTTAATTGATCTATGCTTTTCAGTTTGATTTTAGCCACGGAATAGATTAATAGAGACATAATAATACACACGCTTGGTTTTTGAACAGTTGATTTGTGTTGATAAAGCGTTACTACCCGTACCCAACAGAGGCGTTTAACTGTTGTCTGGGCTTGTGATTTTATTTCTATAGGCACCAACCCTGGGCCTTTGTTAAAAATTATTTTTCTTTGAGCACTGTTATAGGAATCTGCTTTAAGACAAGCAATACTTTAAGAAAAAAAGTGTTCAGACTGGAAATTGGGGTCCCATCATACCAGACGCAACAAAGTTGAAGCTAGGGTCCCATAAACACAGATAAAATTGGGGTCCCATATGCAAATAATCTATGTGCGTGCTTGAAACAGGGGTCCCCAGAATACAGCGACTCAATTGTACCAAAATGTAATCACCATGAACAAGGGTAAAGCACATGATTAGTGCTAACAGAACACTAGACCTTAAATGACTCGTGGAGTGTAATATTATTTTGTCTTTAGCCAAATAAAATATAAATTTAAATTTACTCACCAACATAACCGGATATGTATTTTTTTCCAAACATCTCTGTCAAACCCTGTTTCACACTGATGTTGGGTCTGTTCTTTGGGTAACATGTGCTTAAACCGAATGTATTCAAAATTACTGACTGGTTTGTGAACGTCGGCAACTTTTCTTTGAAGTCAGATTTTAACCTCTATTTATAAAATGAAACCCCTGATTATTTGAGTTGTTGGAATAGTACTCAAGTGTCATTATTTTTTTAACGTGATTTAGGAAGCAAAGCAAGTAAACATAAATTTCATGACTCTTTGTGATAGAGGTTTCTCTGTGAAGCATGCCAGCAAAAAGAAGAGGGCGTTATTTTGTTATTCTGGGCACATACGGCAAATAACATATTGCCACATGTCATTTCTGTGTGTACCATGTCTGCCAAGATAGGAGACCACACTGACTTGAACTTTCCAATTAGTTATTTAATCTATGCTTTTCAGTATGATTTTAGCCATGGAATAGATAGATTCTAAGGCAATAAGACGCATGTGCTTGTTTTTTGAAAAGTTGACTTGTGTTGTTTAAAAGGGTTACTAACCGTACTCGACAGAGGCATTTAATCGTAATCCGGGCTTGTGGAATTGAAGTCAGGGCTTTTGAAATTGAGGTCAGGGCTTTCTGATTATTTTATAGTCGCCAGCTCTTGGCCTTTGTCTAATTTTTTTGTTTCTTTTTGAGCACTGTTATAGGGATTAACACAAGCAATAATTTAAGAAATAAAAAAAAGAAATGTGTTCAAACTGGACCATCAACCCAGACACACAAAGTTGAAACTTTTGTCCCATAAACACTGTTAAGATTGGGGTCCCAAATGCATATAGTGTATACTAAGGCAAAGGAGGTCAGTTAGAATAATTAGATGGCAGGAAAACGAATAGCCCTAATCTCAGTCGAATGATTTGGATTTGGAGAGAGAGAGAGAGAGAGAGAGAGAGAGAGAGAGAGAGAGAGAGAGAGAGAGAGAGAGGCACACCATTTTTTCAGAACAAAATATTATTCTCATGAAAGAAACCCAATCAATGATATCATATGAGCAAAATACTTCACAATTTTTCTGTTCATCAAAAGCCGGGCATATTGAAAGAAACCTAATTTCGAACAGACCTTTTCATTTAAACAAGGGAATAGGGTAGCAGTACTTAAGTTGGTAGAGCGTCGGACTCCTAATGCAGTACATGTCTTTGAGGAAACACATACCTGCGATTCACTCTGAATATTGCCGAGGGTGGCCTAGCAGTCTAGAGCGCTGGCCTTTATCGAACACTGCCATCTCATCCCTTTCAGCTTGAGTATGAGTCTTGGGCTCGGCCAATGTATATATGTGAGAACGCTGACAGAAGCTTCCCGTGGGTCGGTGGTTTCTCCTCCACCACTTATACGGGCCGCCATATATAGCCTATATTGAGCTGAGAAAAGGCGTTAACTTCCAGAACAGCCAAAAAGCCCTTTGTCCGACAGTAATCGATAACATAGGTGTAACGAGATAATGCCGAAGCTGTGTTGTTCAAATTGCACTGTATATAATCTAGCTATCGAAAGTAAAGACCATGGTTATTCGTTCGCAATGATGCAGTCAACTAAACATAAGCGTGTGCTCACACAAGTACAAATATAAAATATTTTCCACTTCATAAATACAAAACGGTATTAATAATGGAATAGTAACGATTATAATTGGGTTCTGTCTGTAGTGATCATATCCACTACTGATTACAGAATCACTACCATCGTCAGGAAATGTTTACATTAACAGCCCTGTTTTGGGGCAAGTTAACTAGCACGCATGGATACATAGCAGCACTTAGAATGGACGTAGTATTGTTAAATTCATGAAACCCGACTTATGTAGCTACGTTAAGTATTGCGTACTAGCTACGTAGTGTTTCTTCAATACGATTTCAATATATTTCCTTTACGTATATTTTAAAACTTAGATGCAACTTTGGAGCAAGACAACCTCAAGGCGATAATATCAAGTTGGCAATAAATCAACATAGTAGAAGAGGTGATACCTGTGTGACTATTCTTGATGTATAAACAACGTCATCGGTAGGAGAGGCAGCATACATTAATTGATTCACTAGAATAGTCATTGAGACTGGGTTAACAGTAGCACTGATCGCTTTAGCGTTGCTTTATTAGATGTCTGACTTGAGTAACAATGCTTTCCAAACATTGTACAGCCTCATAATATCCAGATGAATTTAAATGGAAGACAATTATATTAAAAACAATACAGAAACCCAAAATATTTCAAAACAACAAGTAACAAAATATATTTGAAAATCTGTATTTTGAAAAGATAAAGTATATGTTCCCTGACTAAAATGATGTATAAATCCAACATGAATTTTCTAATTCATAACTATGAATCGTTTTGCAGCATTTTGTAAACAATATCTGACCAACAGAGGAATTTCCAGATCCTGTGCCTTCTATCCCTTGTCATCAAAAAGTATATATAGCGAAATAAAATAAAATTAGATAAACGCATTGAAAACGCTGTTTTAACTGGTCTATCCATGTAATGACCAATAAAGTATCACTAGATATTATATTTCAGCAATAATCCATCTCTCTCTCTCTCTCTCTCTCTCTCTCTC
>JAECUM010056676.1:0-11820 GCA_016617855.1 Megalonaias nervosa | reverse complement strand
TTTGATCTTGTGCAAGAAAAACTGAATGCACCAACATGAGTACTGATAATGAAATAAATTATGATGATGACGACATTGAAATATCAAGAGAATCTACTAGAAATAGTTAAGATCTCCAATCGCAAATCAGTTAAAGAAATGTTTCGTTATTAATATATGGAATCAACAAAGATATTAGTAATTATTAGAAAATGTTAAGAGTATAATGAAATAAATAAACGAATGACACATTCTTATGAAATTTTAGGAAAGAAATTTTCACGTAAAGAAACAGAAGCTGTGGAGTCAATATATAATAAGTGTAGATCCTTTGAGGTCATCGGATTTCATTGTAAAAGCAGCGAGTATTTCTTCGTTGATATTAGATATCTTGATAAACGACTGGATGAACAGTATTTAGTGATTGGGACAAATACCGATTTTTAAAAAAATATATATAAACACAAAAAAAAAAACTATTTTGCGCTGATCTTCAATCGATGAGGCTTGGCGAACGAGTTGTGATAGGAAGCAGTGTCCCGTATTTAGAAATGGTCGTTTAGAGCAAATGACTACACAATCAAATACTGCAAGTAGTTTTAAGACCCTATACATCTGGAGAGGAACTCATACAGCAGAGAGTTCATGCACCATTAATATGATGATGAAAAACACGATAATTATTTTCATTATAGAAATATAATTTGTAAATATATAAGAAGTTTAATAGCATTATGACGTAATAAATGTAAAGGCGTATGCATTGGAAAATATGAACTATACGGCAGAACTTGTCATTGTGAATATTGTCAATCACATTTGTTGGTGCTACATGTTGGTATAGGTGCTCGACCATGTCTTAAACGTGGCATCGGACTCAAATCACATAATCAGCTTAGCCGAATACCTGGATCTCTTCGCGAGTATTATCATTCAATCCGTCAAAATATTTCTGACGTTATATGTATAGGACCCATTGTTGTAAAACTGCTTGACATCTAATAACGTCGAGAATGTCAAAAATGTCGATGAAATAATAAATCAGGATTTAAGCCATTGCAGTTTCTAATCCTGGTAGATTGTTCAATTAGAAAATGATCCTTTCTCTTATGTATAGAAATATGCCGAATGTAATTCAGCTAAACCAACCCGACCAACAGCGTGGAATAAGAATACCAAGCCGTATGCGTACAATCGATATACCTGCGTTATTAGGACCTGTATTTGTGCCGGTTAATCTGCAACAGGTTGTAATAGTACAACAACTGAAACAATTTGCACATGGATGTAATATATGAAAACCAAGAGGTGCAACAATAACTTTATTAGGTGTGCTTGCAGGATGAACAAAATTGTAGTTGTATTTCTACCGCCAATGAACAAAACTGTCGTTGTATTGAATCTACCATTGCTACTGAGGCTGATGAGTATGTTAGTGGACAAGAACGTCGTCGTCATATCACACATACGATCGCTACTAAGGCTGATGAAAAGAGCAACAATTGCATGTACCTGGATTTAAGTTTTACAAGCGCAGTGGTGAACTAAAAAATCGTGTGGCAATTATCAACAGATCAGCCGCATAAATACCAGCAATACATAGGTTAACTCAGTTTTGGTAACAAAGAATTTTCTGCGCAGGTTACTCAGGCCACGCTCAAAAAATTAAAAGATTTAACCCGAGTATAACTGTTAATGTTTTCACTTGTGATGGTTTTCATCCGCTTGCACAATCCCCACATGTACAAAGCGAGCAGAGCCAGATTGATCTGTTGCTGTTGAGTGCTATGACTGGCTCAGAGTCGCTATTTCATTTTGCATTAATAAAACTTTTGCCCGGTTGTATCGCCGACAACAGCAATCACGAGAGTAAGACATTGCCATGCATACATTACATGCATGTATTTAGCACATATCAACTGCTGACGACCATGACTTCTATTGTAGTAGAATTAATGAAAAACTACATCGTACGATTACGCCAAAACCTTGTAAAATCATTTTGAAGTTTACAGGGGTGAAAGGAAAAATTAAAGTACCCTATCTCATCTATAAGGACTTTGAATGTCTCGATGTTCCTGCGAATTATCAAGACCAAATAAATACAAAAAAATACAATACAAGTTTGCTGATCAAGTCTAGTGCGAGTTTTGTTACAGTGTTGTGAGATGTGATGGGCAAACTGAACCACCAGTTATGTCGTGGTAAGGACTCAGCTGAGGTGTATCTTAAATTGCTCGATATTACAGCGAAATGGATTAGACTATGGCTCTACTCACCCACTCTCATGAGTATGACGATTGATGACATTAATGAGGCCACTCATTGCTGGATCTGTGATGGCACTTTTAACGAGGTTACTTTGCCATGCATTCCCGACTTTAGATTTATCATAACTCATATCGCTGGTGCATACAAAGGAACCGAACACAGCCCATGCAATTTACAATTGCGAAATAAACAACAGTCAAACAAAACTTCATGTATTGCTTTATGACCTGCGTGGGAATGATTGTCATTTAATAATGCAAGTAGTAGCGTCAGCGTCAAAGGCACTAATAAGTGTTGTTCCAAACAACATGGAAACATATATGATATTTTAACTCGGATAATTATAATTAATTTATCCGTTACAGGTTTTGGAAACTTAAAAATCTCTAGTCGGTATTGTACCTCTAGCACTAACTTGTTAACCAGAGAAGGAGTACATCCCTACGAGTATATTGGAACAGGTTTGCTTAAACTCAGTTACCATCTATGCAGGCATTTTATTCATCGTTGTCGCGTGAAGTTTTTTTCAGCAAAAGATTATGAACATGCAAACAAAGTGTGGTCAGTGTTTGATAATTTCGCAACCTAACTTCATTGAGACTCCTTGAATTTTCCGTATGCAATCCCCATCAGTCACATGCTTGGATTTTGTAGAGATGTTTGCAAATATTGTTAGAGCTAACAACACAGTCACATTAGTTTGTACGAACAACGCCAACATTGCAATTTTGACGTACAAGAGGTAATCCTGGTAAAGTTGTATCAACAACGTTGACTTTTGATATGCCTGAGCTATCCCCTTCGTTGACTACAGAATCATGTTAGTTGTCGTTTATGCAGTCTGAAACCGCTTCAATGCTGTCATTTCTCGCAGAAACCAGATATGTGCACCCATCAAGTACTATTGTAGGACAGTTTATATGGCAAATAAGGACGTCTGGAGTTGTTCAGAGGGTCCGTTGGCCACATGTATTTTATGCACATGTAGGGCCAGCTGGTGATGGTGGTTATCGATGCTATGCTGTGATTGTTTCTGATAAGGCTATTTGCTGGATGGTCGAATGAGGGTCCTTGATGCGACGATGGAAAACAAGTAATTTAACCTGTTAAGTTCTCAAAATATAATTTCCTATCATGAAGTGAGGGCCGGCCTTAGTGAAAACCAGCTTGCGAAAATGAAAAACACAATAAGAAACGATTGTGTGGTCACTGAAACTCTGTCCAACAAAGTTGAATGGAATTGTCCCAGCTAAGCTGAACCAAACACAAATTAATCAGCTTAATGCGGCCAAACGAAATAATACCAGAGAGACATTAACATTATCCAAATCAGATGTGATGCAATTGCAAATCACCGATGGAATATTTCCATTCCTTGCTGCAATTCCTACGTTGTTAGCAGCAGTGGCTCCAGTGGATGCAAAAACGGGTGCAAAAATGAGTGGAGATCTTATCATGAATATAAACCAAATTCAGCTGATGCAAGAACCAATCTATGATAATGCTTCAACAAAAGAGTGCGTGGATATCAAATGCGGTGATTTTCAAGATTGTGGTTGGTCGCTAAATTCACAATGCATGCAACGGGCTTTATGGACAAAAACCAACACCCACCGACCTATTTGATCAATCAGATGTAAATATCAATGGGTTTCATCACAGTAGTAGTGAACTTGCTGCTGACAGGTCCGGATATTATTTCTTTATAATGTTCACAACTGCTATCACATGGGGTCTCTTAGTATTAAAATTAGTCTCATCAAGTTAATCACTGGAAGAATATGCTGATAATCCTGAATGCAGAATAATTGAACCTAAGGATTTAATATTCATTTAGATAAGATCCCAATGACAAGTCACTTAGAAGTTTTTGGGGCGCAGATTCATCTAAGATCTATAAAGGTGAAATAGTATAGATATATAAGTTAAATATCACGGATGAAGTATACTTAACTGTCATTGGTGTTTATGTTTAAGATTAGATTTATCATTATTGACGTGATGGATTCTGACCACGGTGATGAGGCTGCAAAATTTACCGACAAAGATTGATGACATAACAAATGTTGCTAACATTTTTATTCCACTTCTCGATGAATATCTTCTTCAAAACCATAACAATACCAGATACACTCAAATATAATCTTGTTTAAGGCCAAATAAAACAACCATTTAGACCACTATGATGAAGAAGTACCAACTCGAAGCCAGCTTCGAATCATTGCATTAGCATGTGAAAATATCTAATCACTGAGTGCAGCACCAGATGCGAAAACACCCAGGGATTGATTCTACAACGATGAAGTGGAATTCAACGCTGAACCCACTCCGCTTACCTTTTCCAACATTAATTTAGCTAAGAATAGAGAACTCCTGGCTGTTACTCAACAAAGACGCACTTGTCCGTGTAACAGTTACTGGGTAGTTGCAACCGGTATATTTTTAATGACCGTAATGCGAGGCCCCAAGAATGTAAAATTGTTGAAAATTTAAATATTCTTCAGGCAGAGATTTTCATGATTTTATGACAGTTGTACCTGTAAAAAAGGGCAATTGGTCAGAGGTGCGCGTGCCTATTGCCCCTGGACGTGAGTCCGGAAAGGGTCTACCTGGCGTGCAATTGTACTAAGTAATTTCCTTATTTAAAAAAGAACTCTGATAAACCCACAATGTTACCGACGCAAAAAAAATAATCGAAGTCGAACAACAACTGCAAAGTTAACTCACCAAGAGAACTGCATTGGTTATAATATAAATGCGTGTATGTGGTTGTTGATACAAATAATACTGTCATACCGCTGCCCTTGGTGTAGATGGAATCACGACAACCACAACCATCACAGGTATACCAGATGGAATTATGATTGGGTCTATATCAATAGTAGCTGGTGTTTCTGGTGCTGCTAGCAAAATAATTTCGATATGATTACATTCACAAATATGTATTTATTCAGAACCTCTCGCGAAAGTACAAGGTAGTCTCAATACCATCAGTAAAATGTATTCGGTGGTTATTAAGGATACTTTAATAATCATGGCTGTGTTCGAGATTTTAATGACGGAAATGGAAAATCACCGAGAATTCTAAGCATCAATAAGGAACTTGGGGCAAGGGATTTACAGACAACAAAAGTCGAATAATTTCCTTATATAAAATGTTATATGAATACTAAAAGTAATCATTGTCACGTCATAGTCTCAGAGACGTTTTCCATAGTAGTGGTGAATAGGGGTTTGGTCGGTTTCTGATATAGGCCACTGCATTCTATACCCCATAATTGTTCTTTTGTATGGTCACATATTGATTACTTTCATGGATTATAATCTTTTAATTTCACATACAAAGATATCTTTTTACTAATATAAAGAAAGTCATGGGGTATAGAATGCAGTGACCTGTAAAATGTTGTTGTGTTTGAGGGTTTGACTCTACGTTTCAGCACGCAATAGGCTATATATGGTGGCCAGTATAACTGGTGGAGGAAGAATCCAGACAAATCCCGGTAAGAACCACCGACCTACGGGAAGCTACTGGCAAGCTTTCTCACATACCCACACTGACCAAGCCCGCGACTCGAACCCACGCGGACAGAGGTGAGATGGCATTTATCTATAAAAGGTGAGCGCTTTTGACCATTCGGCCACCAGGTGACCCTCTAGCATATAAATGAACAAAAATTAATATAAGAGATCATCATAGTTACAAGTTATATCCCAATAAAAGTATAAGGTTTGTGAATATGCTAGTTACAGTTTTGCTTATAATACCACAATTACATATGGACTTTCTTTACGCTCAGGTTCGATCCTATATATCATTTTTTGCAAAAGTCTGCTTACCAGTGATAGACGATTTTCTCCCAGCACACAAGTTTCGTCTTACTCTATTGCCATTCAAAGTCAAGATACGCCCTTCGAAATAACTTGGTTGTTTATAGAGCTTTGCAATAAAATCGAAAGGAATATATTTCATTCAGAAAATTGTCGCAAACCAAAAGTAGATACAGGTTTGGCGGGAACACTTATCCATTAATCCACCTCTAAAGTTTGGTTAAAGCTGAATTGCTTAATAGAAATTCGCTTTATAACGTCATTTTGCTACTTGCGATCTTCATGTGACAAGCAGAGAGAGAGAGAGAGAGAGAGAGAGAGAGAGAGTCCTCACAAGCTACCTCATCTATAGAACTGTATAGATCATCATGGGACTGTTGTTTGAAACTCTCAGGTAGGGAGTTGTTTAGACTTGTTGTCGCGCCATTACTTTGCTCATCGTAACTGACTTTCCTGTCTTTTCGAACCTTTGAATACGGTTTCTCCAGTCGGATTCTGTTTGTACGACCTTCCATACTAGACCAGTGGTAGTTCGTATTGGGACACATCTTACTTAACGATTCATCACTCTTTGAGCGTCTTCCAGTTGTATGTGATATTTGAACCAAACTTTGCATAGACATGCTTAGGCTAACTGGGTTGCAAAAGTATTTGGTATGGTCTAAAAGTGTTTGCAAACTCCTGGATTTTCTGTGTCCATCTGGATACCCTGACCTCTTAATATTTCTGCATTTGCTGTCTTGTACTGGTGGGAAGGGAAGAGGTCTGTCCTGTGTTTCGAAGCGTAAGAGTTTTCGAGAAACTTCTCTATTTGCTCGTCCTTCCCGTGGATAACGCAAGGTTCGAGATACTATAATAATATGAAGAGGAAAAATGACAATAGCAACCACCTTTAGTATTTCGTGCACATGTTTCCTATTTATACTTATGTATATTTTATTCAATGAATTAGGTTATATGCTTACATATGTGTATATGTATATGTATATGTATATATATATATATATATATAAGTTTAATGTTGTTTATCGTGGTATATGTGGGTCGGCAACTGACAGTTTATACTACGAAAACCACAGAAACAAAACATATTAAACTCAAATAATTGCAATTCTTTATAATTTTATTTATTCTTTTATTTTTATTTTTAAAAGATATTTCCTATTAGTTTTAGAGTCTTATTTATTCAATTCAGTATCAAAAGCAAAGGATGTGTTGTTTTGTTTGACATACGAATGACTCTTAGATTTGATGTTTTCATGAGTTCATTGTGACTTGGCCAATCGTTATTTTTTCAGACACGTGAGTAACCAATTTTCGTTTCTTTAAATTTATTTTCGTGCTTATTAACAGTTTATGCTACCTACAGGGGCTACTTACAAATGAAATTAAGACTATCGGTAAATGGTTATAGTGACAGGGGTCCAATAGTCAAACAGTGTAAGACATCAACCCTCGCAGTTACGATGGGGAGTAACGGATCTATCTCCTACCACCCTTTCCCACATCGTAACTATCAGCGTAGGTGTCTTACATTGTAGGACTGAGTCCAGTTGCTATATTGTTAGTCTTTGACCCTCTCCTCACAATCCCTATGTCCATTTACCTATAGTTTTAAATTCATTCGAGCAGTAGTGAAAGTGCTATAAGCCCAGTGTTTTCTTGGCGGATTTTGACTTTCCCAGCTTTTTTCAAATGTAGTCAAAGGAAGAATTATCTTCAGAAAAACTACAGAGATGTGTTATTTGATTCTGTCAAATAAATTTATTCAATTTTCTAAATAAAATATAAACCTACCCTTTTATTTCGTTTTAAAGGCATGAAGTGTGTATTCCTTCCGATTTAGTGTTTACATTAGCTACTCTGCACGTGACTCTATTTAAACGGCACCCATCGCCTTGCCTGCACACACTAGCCCATATTCCATCACAACTCAGCACACATCACCAAATAATGATGCAAATGAGTCGGTGTTATATGCACTCGTGTGTTGCAGACACACTCACATGACGACCTAATAATTAATTCTCATCTATCTACACAGTCATTCCAGAATCCTATAAAAGAAATCAAGGTATATAGGATTAATTATAGAGAATTATAAATATACACCAGATAGAACGGAAAGTGCTGTTCCTGGAGTCTAAAGGAGAATGCTTCATAATAGTACGTAGAATTAATATTTAATCCAAGGGATAGGATGAGCTGATTTGCCAACAGTCTTGATGTATCACAATTATATCACAATGATATCATCCAGAATGACTTTGAATGAATTCACAATAATCCCAAAATAGTGCTTTTGTCCAAAATATCAATCTGCACTTTGTAATTCCAAGAAATAATTTAGATAAATATTTCCTCTCAAATTACAAATGAGCACAACTAAAAGACTGATTCCACTAAACAGGTGTTAAAATTGGAATGAATAATCCCCACTTGAGCTATGTCTCAATAATCTATTCTGAAAAAACTCCAATATCTGAATGGAAAATTACCCCCAACCATAAACAAAGTCAGGTCTCTTTACTTTTTCTTTAGCAAATCAACCCAAGAAATATCAGGTAGACCATGGGGGTTTTTTTTCCAAATTGAAAACCAACGTCATGAACTCAAATCTAAGTAAACATGTTGTTTACAAATGATCATAATCAACAATCAGTGACAAAAATTAACTATGTAATATGTTGCTTACAAATGATCATTGCAATCTTCAATCAAGAACAAAAAGTTAAACACACAATGTAAATATATATATATACCACAGCCTTTACAATAATGTGCAATGTTTTGAGTCATACGGCTATAAATTTCAATCCTCCCTCATATTTGACACGTGGGAGATATCAAATCAAATTTTGCATGATGAGTTTCGTACAATTTGTTCACCTGAAAAAGACCACAGAAAGTAAGACGGTTTTGAACATTCTTAATAACGTATAAATTGCAAGACCAATCTGATCCAGAATATGCGGTTTCCAGGGTTGGGCTGTATACAATTATATGACACCAAATCAAGCTACCAAGAGGTCATATACAATTGTCCTGATTATGGACTTCTGTGTGGCATTTCTAAACCATTAGAATTTTGTGCATATGTATATTTCGTTAAAGTTTTATAATGGTTCTGTGCTTGTTACTCGTGACGGGGAGAAGGGGGTATCAAGTATGAATTTTTTTCTTATTGTTAAACGTAATTTACTTTAAAACTTGACTTCATGAAACCTACATAGGGATGGGCATATAGGTGATTTAATGCTAGAATTAGAGTAGTAACAATACCTGATTTTCTACGTATGTATTTACGCCGAAGCTTGACTAGTATTGAAAAGCCAATGATGACCAAGCCGACGGCAACGATGACAAGCCCCGCCCCGAGCACTTTTAGACCGACATCTGAAAAGGGACATGCACATGTCTCTGTAACACATGAACTGATGGAAATAATGGTGCATTGTGAAATAAAACACGGAAGATAGATCTATATAAAATGACACAACATAATATTCTGAATTCTTAACAATATCGGGGGAAATTAATGGTCGTATTAACCCTCAGTGTTTTCATCAGTTGAGGTTACAGTAGAAATCAATGATCATATTTCATACAAATAATAATATTATTCAAGTTAGAGAATTTTTTTATTTCTTACTCTACGGAGATTCGAACCCAGGTCCGCAGGTAAACGGCACCCATCGCCTTTCCTGCACGCACCAATCCACATACAATCATAATTAGGCACACATCACCTGGAAGTGATGGCACAAAGTCGGTAGTATATGCATTTGTGCGTAGCAGGCACACTTGCATGTCAGACTAGTAATATATCCCCTTAAGACCAAAATTGTTTGGATCTCCGATTTGTTTATCCTTCATTCATATCATAATTTTCCCCCATAAGCCGAAACCCAGCAACTGCGAATACAGAAATAAATTTTTTCAATCCCAAATTTACGCTTAAAATTCCCATAAAATCGAAACTTATTTCAAACTTGGAAATGCAGTTTAGCTGCTAAATTCATGATACGTGATGGAACAGATTAATTACGGCTGGCAAGTGCTGTAGTATGCTTATCTGTAAGACAAAGATTCGAAAAATGTCCCAAGGGCATGCCAGGTTGAGACAATACTTAACACGCGCTCCGGCACATGTTAGGGCAGACAGTATACTAATCTGAATTCTTTGCATCATATAAAAAGCCAGTTTTAAAGGCTAATTATTAATAAGTAAATGTTTGTAGATAAGCTATTTAAGAAAGACTGTTTATCTCCTTATTGCGATCTATATTCATTTACATACATGATCAATAAAACGCATTTTGTTTGTTTGCGTTATCAGGGCTTTATTAAAAAGCCAAGCCAAATTGCGTTTGATGAACGAGACCGACAAATCAAGAATAAAGAAAAGTCGGACGCACTCAATTGGAACTTGAATTGCGAATATAATGATTTATACAGAGTATTTAAACATTACGGAGTATCATTCATATTTCTAATGGAATTATCGTAAAGTTATTAAAGTATCCGATTCCTCTACTGTTTCTTGTGAGGAAGACTGTTTTCCTCTGTGGAACTAACGTATTTATTCGTGTGACAGAGTGTGATTTTCGGAAGTAACGTATGTTGTTCAGGTAGTTTCTTTTAATAACTACATGTGTTTAAAAACAGTTAAAAGCTTTCTTAATTTTGTGCACACACACTCTCTCTCTCTCTCTCTCTCTCTCTCTCTCTCTCTCTCTCTCTCTCTCTCTCTCTCTCTCTCTCTCTCAGTAAATGGTAATAATAATAATAATAATATTTTTATTATCCCCATAATAGATTGACCGCTGGTTTGGGGAACACCGTCCCAAGGTCACATCACAATTAAACATTTCTGGTTATCAATTCATCTAGGTACAATAAATATAATGCACAAAATTAGAAAGACTCACTCACGCATGCACACATACATATAACCACGCAATCTCTTTTGACACAAATTGGATAGGCTGACCCAAGTATATGGAGTACGGGTGATAATAATAACAATAATAATAATAATAATAATAATAATAATAATAATAATAATAATAATAATAATAATTATTATTATTATTATTATTATTATTATTATTATTATTATTATTATTATTGCTGTTGTTTAAAAGAGTACAGTTCTCAGGTAAGAGGAAATGAATGGTTATATTTACCCTCAGTGTGTTCGGGACTTGTAACTACAGTAGAATATACTGAAATGAAATCAATCAAGTCAAACCTATATCGACAATATCACAATTAATAAATATGATTTCCTTATTAAACAGCGTGGCTGAAAAACAAGTTGTCCTTAAACATGAGATCAGTAGAATGAGAAAATATCTCTCTCTCTCTCTCTCTCTCTCTCTCTCTCTCTCTCTCTCTCGTCCATTTTACTACCTTGATTACAATGCGTCTCATGGATCAATCGGACTTTTCTAGTCAAACAGTTAAATAGGTTTACAAACAGTAATTTATTGCAGCAGATTAGGTCATCAAAAAAAAAAAACAATTCTCTTAAATCGCTATTTATGATCAGCCAATAAATCCGACTGAAATTGGGATGTACGTACGAAAAGGTGGAGTGGTGTGCTTAATAAAGAGTATAATAGATTGTGAAGTATATTCGTTATCTAATAAAAAGAATATTTTCTTTTCTACGTTAATACCGGATATATGTCATAATGTAATACACATACACACATACTCTCTCTCTCTCTCTCT
>JAECUM010056675.1:0-24327 GCA_016617855.1 Megalonaias nervosa | reverse complement strand
GAGAGAGAGAGAGAGAGAGAGAGAGAGAGATATTAAAAAAATCAAAGCACCCTGCCCCCAAACACACAAATTAGTCCCTTATTTATGTGAACTTCATCATTGATTATAATTAATATTATTTTTGTGGTGTTGGTAGATGGATGAATTGTAACACCAAATATGTAATTGCAGACATTAGATAAAGTAAACATAATAGGGAAGAATCGTGCCTAAACAATATAAAATTTTGTCATTTTATGTATGGAATATTCTGTTAATCTGTTTATTAAAATAATTTTCTCTTTAATTTTAACAAAACCTTTATCTGCCATAATTTGGTCCACTGGTTCTAACAAATCTATAAGCTGGTGCCTAGCTTAGCCTCGTTTTGGATTCATTGACCCAGGGTCACATGAATACATTCTGAGAATGGTCTATATAATGAGAAAACAAACCACATGTTCTATTCTTCAGTTTATGCCAGTTTTATAAGAGTCGTTAAGAAGAAATAGTGATTTATTTAAAATATTTGTTCGTTGGATTTAACAGATTAGAAAATCTTTCATTTAAACAGTCAATACCTATTGAATTATGTGAATTTATTCAAAGACGTGAATATCTAAATAATTCCATCGAATTATGTGAAACTTTAAAGGGCTTCATTGCTATTCTACGTTCACGGGATAACATTGAAGCTAAAACATTTGGATTAATAACTATGATTCTTCAGTGGTGCTAGCAATGTAGCCCATCAGCACATTATTCCCTTCATTCGGAATACCGTTGGACAGTTTCCGGATTAATGAGAAATTGATAGTACAATTTAGGATATTCTAGCAATTCATACATTGTAAGTTATTTATTAATTCTTTTGCTTTATTTTTGATTTTATATGTTATTTAATTAAAATCATATTTTGGACAAGTAGATCTGCCTTGGCTGAGCCTCTCGGTATGCTTGTTCCGCGTTCTCGCGCTCATTGTTTGAGTTGTTTCTTCTTGGGGAAGTTGTTTCACAAGCAGCCGTGGCTCATGTATGAATCATAGTAATACAAATATACCTGCATTACTCATGCCGCTTGATATACTTATTCTACGCTTTCGAACGAAATGCTGAAGTTTATTCACAGTCGGCATATCTTGTCATAAGGAAAATACACTAATTGCCTATTTACCAATATACTATTTTTTTCTTAAACATCAATCGTTTAGATCCTTGACAACATCGTTGGCTTCTTCCGTGACGACATCGTTGAATTTTCTGTGACGGGTGCGTTTGCAAGTCTTCTCAGCTGCTCACGATAATACTCGGTGACAGATACGTATGGTCGTGAAAGCTGATAACCCTACTTTATTACATGGCTGAGCACTAGGCCAACACGTAACGCAAGCTAGTAGGATTCACAGTATTCGAAATGACATATTCTGTTACAAATATATATATATATATATATATATATATATATATATATATATATATATATATAAGTATATATATATATATATATATATATATATATATATATATATATATATATATATATAGTCTCTAATTGAATTTCTGGTTGCATCGTGACTTTGTCTTTATCGTCTTTTGCTTAATCCCCGCTTTACCTACTTTGGTGTCAGAGAAATCTCAGCATTATTCAGAGGATATAAGGGGATTTAACGGAAACAAATCATACAATGTTGTTTTTTTTACAGATGGTGAAGTATACGGTTATATCAGGCTCCGCTAAATGAACAGCCTTATCTTTGCAACACCAACCGATTACATGAGATCCATGCCCTGCGTAAATTTTCTCCAAAAAGTCATTAGGTCAAACTACCCCAAATGCTCCGTCACTAAATGGCATAACAACCCATACACGACCATCAATTGATTATTTTATCCTAGAACGGCAAACAGTATGTTACGCTCACTCTCATATAAATCAGCTATGATATCTGGTGCTTCGTCTTTGAGTATACAATAGTAATCATGACATAGTGCCAGCTGACTTTCTTCTGCCTGGTTGTAGACTTTTTCGTACAGAGTCTCAAGGACGATGATTGTGGAGGACATTTATATATTGATGCTAAAGACATTACTCTAAGTGCGGTGATCTTCGTTGTCTTCGCTGTCTTCGCTGTCTTCTCTGGACGTTTTGCTCCATACTCTGGAGGGTTCGTTGGCTTCGATCATCGGTAACTCAGTTAACGTGGAACATATTTTTGTCGAGTGTATCGACTCCCAAATTGTGAGACAGATAGTTGTTCTTGTGAACTCAGTTTAAGAAAGTTTATTCTTATATTTTGAATTTTAGGTTTCATATTTGATCTTGTAGTACTTAGCGTTTAAGTTTATTGAAAGGGTAATCTTCCTAACGTTTCTTAATTTTTGTAATAATTTATATTTATAATTTTTGAACTTTTACTTTATCCATTATTGTGCTGACGTGCCGTTGATTCCTAATACATACATAAATATATCCTCATACATACATATACCAAAAAAATCGAATGGGTGAAAGAATTTCACATTGATTTATTCGGCACTAACAAACAAATAATTAAGAAAATAACTCATTAGTGTGCACATGACTTAACTGTACCTTACATGTTTCTAATTAAATTCAGCAGTTTGTGATTAATATTGTTCATAACCAGTATTTGTTTCAAAACCATTGCCTAAATACAGTGTCCAATGCCTTTCCGAAATCGACAAATGCACAAATATTTTTTGTCTTGCTTTTAAAATTTGGATAGGAGTGTAAAGACAAAGAGAGAAACATTATCTAGTTTAGAAAATCCTTTTCTAAAATCAGATTAATTCTCCTTTAAAACACCGGTCGCCTCTAGAGAGTCTTGCATTTAAAATCGAGGCAAGACATTTTTCAAAACAACGCAGTGGTGTAACAATTCGATATTTTTTAAATCTCCTTTATTTGAATATATTGTTTGTACTAACCTTATATTCTAAGGCTACCGGTAAATGATAAACAAGATTTTTGCAAAGGAAGTCTACAAATGTATAAAATTATGATCAGTAGATTTTATACACATTTATGATGTTGTCCTTCCACGCAGCTTTATTATTCTAAGATTTCAAATAGTAATCTGTACTGGTTCCCTAGCTGTAGATCTAGTCATTATCTCATTTTTCAGGAAATATATTTGGCATAAATCTTCATTTTCATTGCAGTCAAATTCCTTTTTAAGATTTTCGAAGTATTCGTGAAATATACATCAAAAGCATATATGCGTTAATGACCTTATAGGACACACGGTACTAATTGTACGGAAAAAAGGAAGACAATCAGGAAATGGGTGAAGATAAAACAGAGTATATATGGGTTTTGCTAGCCAATATTGGTTGATAATGAAAGATATATTTTTGTAAAAAGAATCTTTTGAGAGTTTATTCTAGTTGTAAATGAAAAAGGTAAAGACATTGTTTTATTGATGGAATTTCAGTTTTTTAACAGTCTTGAGTTTGGAACACTCATTACTGAAATTAGCACCTTTCTCTTTGGTGCGGAATTGAAAGCAAATGATTCAAACACACGTAGGTCTAGAAAATGCCCTTTTCTCCACACAGAAGCTGTCATTCAGGACGCATCTATATTGATAAACATAGGTTTGATCATGAGTACTCAGAAATTAAAGTTATTGAATATATCATGGTGTTTGCATAGGTTACTATGGGAATTGAATTAGTACGTGAATCCTAAAAGTGTTTGTTCTATTCCTTCTGGCAAATATATATAGTCGGTCATGCACCTGTCCCAGTCACATCGGCATATCTAATTTGCATCATGATGGTATTAAAACACACGTGAAAGTGTGTCCTCGTTTGTGTATAGAAATTATTGGCATTGAGACATCATCTGAAAGTAGTATACACTACGCCTAGATTTAAGACAGTTAATTTGTATAGACGTGTGTTTTTAATAAAGACATGATTTGCATAGACGTGTGTTTTTAATAAGAGAAAACAAAAACTGTTTCAGCAGGTCATTCACATCATCCGTAGCTACTCAAAACGTCAACAATCACCTGGCATAAGCTACTTAAAATTTCGAACATGCTGTTTATTGCATTAGAGAAAAATCCTTGATTTTAAAGGTATAAATAGATGGTAGAAAGCAGAAAATGAAGTTCATGAAAAATGAAGCAATTCTAATGTTTATGTTTTCCGCCTTTTGTCTCCTTAGCTTGTGAAAACAGCTGAGTAAACTCTCTCAGTCACCTCGCCAAATATCTCTACCGAAACATTTATTAGGGGATCAAGTATTTTGTCAATAAATATACATGATCCTACCGTTTCAAAATCTCCAGAGGATCAGATTTATTACTTATCCTGCCTGAAAATATATAAAATCATTTAGAACCATACAACATGCATATCAGCACTCACTATGAAGTTTGTTTTGGTTCAGCTGTGTGTCTATTAAATGTCTGTTGGCAAATAATAATTCAGCAATCATCTTGTTTTCTTCACAGATTAATAGACCACTGATGGGACGTTATATCTGCAAAAATAGAGAAAAAAAAGGATGCCGATTAATACCGACAACCGACGAGGTAAGATATCTACGACCCATAAAACTTTCTTAAAAGGCACAAAGTGTTGGCAGCTTGGGCGATGTCTGGGTCATTTGGCCCACTTCTGGAAAAATATGTTTATTTGGACCGCCTTTGTTTCATTTTGCTGAAATTCGGGCAAACGCTCTAAGTCTTAGGTTAGTTCTTTTCTTCAGTTTAATTGCTGTTACAATAAAATAGCTGATTTGGGAGTTGAAATGTTCTTGATAATTAAAATAAAACCCATTGTATACGTAACGTTGACAAAGGCGTATAAATCGGCTATATGAATCTTTAAAAATGCTTCAAACATTCGACAAAAAAACTTTTGTCAGCTATTTATAAAGAAGAATGCATTTGCCGGGTGGAAAGGTGAACTAAATACCTAGAGAAGATAAAATAAGATACTAAACTCTTGTATTATTGTTATTATCTTGAACATATAATCTTGTGACGTTAATTCCTGTTAATGATGACTATAAGCAAAAATGAAAGATATATGGCCACTATGTTTACTCGGACTTTTGTGCAGCAAGCGCAGTTTGGACAAAATGAAAGCGTAGTAAATAATATCATTAGTTTTAGGCATTTTAAAGTGTACATACTTTTACTATGGTACTCTATTGACGCAAACAATGCAAATTTTATACAAAATTTTGTACCGTATGAGATTTCTCGTCCAAGTTGGGAAGGCAAAACCTAGTTCACTATATTTCACAAAATAAAGGCATTGTTTCAATACAAAAACTGAACGTTGTTTCTTAGATATTGTTTTAAGTATACAGGGAACAAAAATAGGGGAAAAACGTAATTTGCAACACTTGTGCCTAATACTGAATTTATTTCTTAAACGAATGATGATACATCTTTTATATATATATATATATATATATATATATATATATATATATATATATATGTGTGTGTGTGTGTGTGTGTGTGTGTGTGTGTGTGTGTGTGTGTGTGTGTGTTAGTGCTTAAGAAACTAACACTGGACAAACAAGTTACAATCATGGCAGAACATTATATTGTGCACTGTTGTTTGAATATTGTCTTTACATGGCAAATATATATTTAAGTGGAAACTGTTCAAGATTTACAATCGCTTTCAGATTAGCCTCTCAAAGAAAAGTCTAACATTTACATTTTTTAATTATACTTTTCTTAATTAAAATTAAATTTCTTCACGTTAGGTATAGAATGCCTTACTGTGCTCCAAACTTGCCTTGAAAACTGCCTTGAACGCTAACTGTATACGTGTCATAACTCCCCTCCCAGCTTTGTTGGGGTGGGTGTTATGGGTTTGGTTATCGTTATCTAGAGGTGATCGCCGACGGTGTAATTTGCCCGGGACGAGTAAATATCAATAGAAATTGAGAAATTTACAGGTGGAATAGATAAAGAGCTGAGCAGGTATATAGAACAGAATAACACGAGCCCCCGTTACAAATAAAGACAAAATTTACTCAAAATTTCTAACAATAAAGTTCATAAACAAAAGTAATAATACATTACGATTGAAAGATACACTTCTTTCTTTTTGACTTAACTTCTTCAACGAATTTTCAAATGCAAAGAAATGATGATACCAATAGCCGATCTGTTAAGCGATAGAATTTAAATCATCATTAGATCAAGTGAAATATATCGAAAACATTGCCTTGTACAGTTTCATAACCTGATGGTCTTGATTCAGTCCAAATTCCACAGCGACTATCCCTTTTGACTTTTTTTGAAGGTAAGTATGGATCTTCTCCACTTTGGACTTCCTTGTGCAGGTAAGTCTGGGTCTTCTTCACTTTTGACTTTCTTTTCCAAATCCTCAGGTGCCTCGCCTCTTATTCCCCTTTCAACTCTGTGTCCACTTTGGGTTCGTAATACGTAATACGTAGAGCTATCTCGCCCTTCCAAAATAACAAAAATAAGCAACCTAAATCTTTCATCACATTATACTGGGGGAATAGATCAATACCTTCCCCCCCTCGTTAGGTCAGATACATTCTATCCTAATTTCAAACAGATCCTACGGCTATCTAGTCTAACTGGCCATGACAGACCGTAACAACCTAGTTTCACAAAATTAATGGTCAACTAATGGCTATTTCCACCTCCCACCGAGACATTAGTTCCAGACTAGTCTCAATTACACAAATGAATGAAATTCCTTGCACTACGGTATTTATAACGACAATCAAGTGGTTATCATACGTAAACTCATATATAGGTCGGAGAATTCACCCGGATTCTCGCATCTCAACTAAAATAATGCATGAAATTCTAGATACATAATTTCCTATAATAAACGAGACTATACGTTCAAACAAGTCGTCAATGTTTATATAAAGAAAAATATCATTGTACGGACTCAGATAACGAACTCAACACAGGTATACCGTATCAAGAAATTAAATCTACGAACTTAAACAAATAAATCCATGCAAATACAAGGAAATAAATCAAACAAATCATCATAGTAGTATCAATGAATTACATAAGATTGTTGCAAATACCTTGTTTTCCCAAGCTGTCACTTCCAGAACGTGTCTGTCAATTTTTCCAGACAATTGCTTCCCTTGGATGATTTCTACGAGTGAATTTACTTCTAAACCCACTCGGAGTCTATTTACATTTGTTCTCTTGCAGAAAAAAGCGTAGACTGATTTTCAAATTTGCTGTTTGCACATATAAACTGAGAGTTTTCATGTGAAACAACTTCACAGCGTGACCAATCTGGATGAAATACATTTCCCGCCCGAACTTGCTGAAACAATGCAGTTCGTCTGACAAACTTTGATTACCCAACTGATTCCTGGTAACTTTCAGAAATGACAGTTTTCCATACCGATCAGAAATTGACCCCTTTCCTGTCCAGTTTAAACAAACGTAGCCTTAATCAAAAATCGCTAAACTCGTGACAGAGACTGTACCAATCCGTGCATTATGGCAATTTAAACGTGCGCAGAACTCCATAAATCTAATTAATCGTACGCGTGTACAACTAAATGTGTTCTACAGAGATCGACAGAAAAATTTGCTCCATTACAATAGGCCTTATATCATCAAATATCACCGTGAAGACTGCCTTGAACACAACTGTATACGCCTTATATCATTAAATATCACCATGAAGACTGCCTTGAATACTAACTGTATACGCCTTATATCATCAAATATCACCGTGAAGACTGCCTTGAACACTAACAATCTACTTGTCATATTATCAAAATGTTCAAATATTACTGTGCAAACTGCATAGAACACAACCATTTATAAGTATTATATTATTGAAATGGTTTAATAAGCATGCAGATTTTAATGGATATCAGACTGTGTGGGTTTGCAAACATTTTATATTTGTATCGACACATTATTTACAAACGGATGATTTTACGTTGGGCCTTCTATATGTGGTTTGTAGCAGCCAAAAAGTCAGTAGAATCTTGCACACCACAAAGTCAGTGGGAATCTTGCACACCACAAAGTTAGTAGAAATCTTGTACACCTCAAAGTTAGCAGCAATCTTGCAACCACAAAGTTAGTAGAAATCTGCACACCACAAAGTCAGCAAAAAATCTTGCACACCACAAAGTTAGTAGAAATCTTCACACCAAGAATAAAATGAAGGTGCAGCGTGCAGAATATTTACAAGGTGGCATATTTCAGTGTTATGAATCAAAGGTAATGATGATGAATCGGATTATATCAATTAAAGCTTGCTTATACGAACAGAAACACACTGTGTCCGTTGTAGTCAATCTGTTTGTAGGAGCATATGCTTAGATCATCCAAATAGTCATAGTCTGTTGTGAATTAAATGAACATGATCCGCAGAATTCTATTGTAAAGGAAATGAACATGATCCGCAATACAACTATTATGAACTAAATGAACATGATCCCCAGAATTCTATTGTAAAGGAAATGAACATGATCCGTAATAATACTATTATGAACTAAATGAACATGATCCGCATAATGCTATTGTAAAAGAAATGAACACGATCCGCAATAGTACTATTAGGAACTAAATGAACATGATTCGCAAAGATAATTTTATGGAATTATCTACAGCTTCTGATGAAAGCAATAACGAGTTGGTTTACGTTTCCTATCTCATCAACTGTCTTATCAGAATTGGGACGGCAAGATCCAGTTCACTAACTTTAACAACATGAAGGCATTTTGTCAATACCATAACTATTTAGAGAACTAAACAATGGTGTAATAATGTGCAATAGTCGACCTCTTATGTCAATGTTTTCTTCCCATTATCATTATTGGTATTTATTTGAACACATGCTTCATTAGCACCAACTAGTACAGACCGTGGCACACGATGTTCTCCGGTTCATCCTTCAAGCTGTAATAGATGTCAATAATTCATGAGAAACTTTGCGGGTGATGATTATCAACTACTCCTTTGTTCATTGTTGAGAGATTCAGAATGGTAATAAAATTCGCTAAGTGGTCTTTTATTCATCTGATGTATGAGGGCAACGACAGACTGGGTGTCTAATCGAGTAGTTTGTAAGAACACATTTCAGTCTCATACTTTCTACACAATTTTGCTTTCCCATTTTTCTTTCAGACTAAAAAGCAAATTATTAACTAACAAAAGAAGTACATTCCTACAAATGGGATTGACTAATTATTTAAATATTTAGATCTTAAAGTTATTGTTTATGCATATAGTACCGCAAAGAGCTTTTTAACGAATGCAATATCTGATGTAATATGTGTCAGTGTAAAGTAAAACAGAAATAACTGATCAAGCCTAGAAAGAGATATACTGTAGCCTCGATTGAAATCCCAGTCTCACCGAAATTTAAAGTCAGTCTTAAGCTTCCATGGAATTTCTATGTTTAATTTAACATTACCTGCACGATCGGCCGTATGCGAAGACATTGTAGGAACAAAATTCAGTTGGAAGGCTTTTGTTACTTTGATATAGAGCCACACTTTTTTTTTTATCGCAAATGCACAATATAGTTATCTTATGTTAACTACATTGATAAGTGTAATACGAAATATACAGCTAGCTTACTTGCTTACATGTTAAGGAATCTATACCAAATATTACGGTGATATTTATTTGTGTGTTTACAAAGGCCGTAATCGCGTTGTGAAAAGTATAGTTTGGGCTTCAGTGCTGTGACTATCAAATAGCAGTCCATGGTGCTAGTATTGGAACCTTTAGTGTTACATAAAACTATTTCCTACGACTACCCATCCACTAAAGATGGATGAAGAGATGATACAGCATGATGCGAATTGTAAAGTTCAATAACTCGAAGAGTATAAACATCATACGATACAAACATTCGCCTTTGACAAGACAATTCATGATGCTGTTTCACAGAGACATTACATCAACAATGTGCTGCTTCGCATAGACACAGAGACAATACACCAAAAATGTGCTGTTTCACAGAGACAATACACCAAAAATGTGCTGTTTCACAGAGACAATACAACAAACATTTGCTATTTCACAGAGACAAAAGAACAAAAATGTGCTGTTTTACAGAGATAATGCAACTAAAAATGCAGACATGAATGGAACAAGTGCAAATGTTATCGCCTAGAAACCTTCAGTGAAATTAGGGATCCACGTGCAAGCAAAGGCTGCGCCACAGGATTGATGCCCTTACTAATTCCTAATCAAGTCCTGTCTTGAAGTTCTCTGTTATAACTCAATGTGACAAGTTCAACATCTCACAAGAATCAAATAGTGTGTTTTTGCTCACGGCCATCCTGCTAAGAATGTAATTAATCAAAACCCGTTTGCTAATTGAACACGTCTGGTATTTAAAAAAGGAAATTGACGATGATATTGAAAATCTTGTATTCACTTTACAATTTGGTGATCATAAAAACACGCTACTTGCCTATTGCTAGTGTGGCTGATTGAATGTTCATGTTTTCTGGTTTTTTTAAAAAAGAAATTCTGAGATCTTTCAAGCCATTTACAGTCTGTTCCAAGCGACATTGACTATTTTATGTTTACATTTATATCGCTTAATGTTTCTTTCTTCAAATAAAAAAACGTACCAGTGAACAATGTAATAGGGTAGAGGCTGACAGAAACGTGATACGATGCTAAAATGAAATTAAAGCTAACAAAGATTAAAGTGTTCTTGTGTAACTACATCCCTTTAAAAGTTAACAACCACCGAGCCGAGTTAATGCCTTTACAGATAACAGAATCGTTATCAGATATAATGTGAAAGATTTCAAAACACGGGACCCTGTGGACGACGCTTCATCTGTGCATTTCCCTACCGCTACTCCACCCATCTGTCCATTACAGCTGAGAACTGACCAATCACATGTCAGCAGTGATTGCTGATAGGACCTAATTAACTGAATAAGCGTTCAAAATATAGACAACGAACCGTGTTTCAGCTAAATTATATGGTAACTTTGAACATCAATATCGAAAATAATTAAGGGTTGGACTTCTATTTAATTTATAGGTTAAACTCGGCGACATCAGCAATATCACATTTCAAAACTTCATTAACAAACTCTTAACAGCGAATGCAAAAGGAGAACATGGAGGTCTTTGCAGTTGGGTCCTTTACAGTGCTACTGGCAGTGTTCACAAAACAGAGTACGAGAAAGATTTCTATCAGGAGAGGGAATTTATGTTGTCTCCGGATTTGTCCTGACTCGTGCAATGGTTGTTACTGCTCGAAATACATGACTATTCGCGAAGTGTTATATATTAATTACAATACCATTCCAGGGTTACATAGCAACCCAAGAGGTGCGCCAAGCGTGAGCATTCCACTACTCTCTCTGCACCGACCGGATCAAATTAAAAATGCCTCACATATGTGAATACGATGCATCACCTTATACACAACAAACCTCTCTATTACTATTTTTAGTACAATCTTGTATAAGCTGTCGTAATTTCGATTCCATTACACGAAATGAATGTCGATAAATGCCGGGCACAATATTATTCTAATGAAAATATATTTTATATCACGTCAACCATACAATCAGGACTTACAAACGCTTTCTTTCCTGTTCGAAATCTAACATAATCAGTCTGGTTGAAGTGGTAATAACATTTTACTACGTGATAATGAAGCAATATCTTTTTAGAAAGAGTACATGCCTGATTTTGCTGTTTCAATATTGTCTGCATAGCAGTGAAAATTACTTTTGATACAGTTGTCAAAGCAGGCTGAATAGCGGGCATCGAATATTTATGTGACCACGTTGTTGGCGTTATATGTATTGAAGTTTATTAACAAGTTTTTACCCAATTATTTATTTATTTATTTATTTATTTATTTATTTATTTATTTGTTTATTATTATTATTAATATTATTATTATTATTATTATTATTATTATTATTATTATTATTATTATTATTTGAAAATTCACACTTATTTTGTGTGTGAGTTATGGGCCCGATGCGTGATACTCTGCACATTGATAGCAAAACTTGTATATAATCTTTCTAATTCATGTATTATAGCTGTAGGAGTAAAACAACGAAAGAAGCGTTTTATTTACAAGTTTATCGCAAATTATACACGTTTGAATGTGACAACGGCTACTTTTAAAAACACTTCACGATGTCTTTGTTTCTTTAATGTTTCATGAGCGAAAATAAAGAGAATTACTAATAATCATATCTGATGCTGAAACCTGGAAATCACGTGTAAAATACGGAAATGGCATTGACTTTGGATATCACTCGCATGAAGATGAGAATGTAGGCATATCCATGATCTCGTTCGTTGGTGTATACCTGTTTTAATATGTCAATAGTTCCTTCAAAAACTCGAAGAAAGAATGATTACATTAAATGTAACCTTGCCTGACCATTTTTCTCTATCTTATATCGTCTTTCGATATTTGCGTATAAATTATTGAGGTCAAGTGTTGTTTTAATATGATATATTGATTGCTACCGTTAGTGTTTTTACGGTTTTAGGAATCACGGTACTAATTCAGTTCCCATAGCAAACCTATGCAAACACTATGATATTAAAAATTCAATAACTTTAAATTTCTGAGTGCTCATGATCAAACCAAAATATACCAGTAAAGATGCATCCCGGATGACAGCTTCTGTTTAGAGAAAAGGATATAAGCTGGGGCACTTTCTGGAGCTACATGTGTTTGAAACACGTGCTTTCAATTCCGCACCAAAGAGTCCCAGTGCTAGACATTACTATAAACTGTCACACTGCAGACATCGTAGCGATATGATTGAAAAATTTTTAAAGCTACGTTAAAAATCCAAATATCACACACACACACACACACACACACACACACACACACACACATTATCAACCAATCCCGGCCAGCCCAACCCATATTTACTCTATTTTATCTTCGCCCATTTCCTTTCCAGACTGGTTCCTATTTTTCCATACAATTAGTACCGTGTGTCCTTTATTTTACTAAGATAATATAGTCACGAAGTTGAAATGTTGCTGCCACGTTCACAGACAATCCCACGGGAGTTTACGAGAATTTGCCGTTTGTGGTAGATTATATTAGGATCCATTGCAACTTTTACATCAGTGACGTCAACCATACATATACATGCTTGATGCAAAAACAAAGAAGCTGTTCCTGTTCCAAAACTAGATACATACAGCAAAATATCTCGTCCATCAAAAAGCTGAAGCCAAACTACTCACTTCAAAATCCAATAAAGATACAATAAACAGCTTTTCAGTAAAAACTTATTTCCATACATTAAAAGAAACAAGCAATAAACATAAGAATTATTACAAGAGGTTTCACCTCCATATGCACTTGATTCATAGAGAGTGTCATAATCATTAATATGAATGTAAAAATGAATATCAGAACTGGCACTTTTATTTGGAAATGAATGTAGCATTAAATTTAATCAGATTGTTCCATCTTATAAATATATATATACATAACAAATTAATATTGAATTCTATTTATAGGGAACTATTATTTGCTATTTCGAGAGCTTCATTGTTCCAGTTGAACATTGCGAAATAATCAGAGATAAACAACAAATAAATTTTATTCACAAGCCGTAATGGTTTTTTGTTTTTTTTGGCATCTAGTTGAAAGGAGTCACATTCTGCAGACCAATTAATTATAGCGGTGACGACATCATACAAAAATGTGTGATGTTTGAGCAGGTATTCATGTACACATTTTATTAAAATGAGCTAAAACAAAATTGCACGCTGTTAGCCATTAATACAGATTCTCTCATTACAAGTGCTCATACAAATGACTCGCATTAATATTCATGAAGGAAAATGTTCAATACAATGACTACTGGCTACAAAATCGTAATAATTACACGATATCATTGGTGAACAAAAGGTTCCAGCGTTAATGAAACATGAATTGCATTATTTGAATTCATCAAGCGGAAAACAAAATTGGAGTATACGCAGCGTAAAGGTACGCTGAATGTAAAGGTACGCTGAACTATGTCTTTCAGTCCGAGAACTATGCTGCACTGCTTATATCAATGTATCCAAAATAATACTCAAACATCGAATATTAACCCGATTTTTTTTAGCGGATAAAAGAAGTAAAAACTTGTTTCATAGTCTTAAATTTCTCCTCTAATTTGGGGAAAATAGTAACTGATTGGCTCGTCTAATAATAACAGTCAGTTAAAACCCATTCAACACTAATCTCTATCCATTATCGTAACTTGCATCTTGTATTTCCATTTCCTGGTTTCATTAAAATGATAGTGTCCTTTTTGTGAGATATTATGGTCTTTTACTATTCTCATGTTCAGATATCTCCTATTTCTCTATCTTTTCTTACATTGATTCGTTCGTTTCTTTGTCCATTTTTTATTGTGTTTGTAGGTCTATTCCTTTACCTATCTGTACCTAGCTCGGTTTGTTGGTCCATTTCATTGTGCGTTCTTTTTAATTTTAAGACTTACTAGTGGACTCAAAAACTAAGTGAATTAGATTAATAATTAATTAGCAAATAATTAAAAGGAAAAAAAAATCGTCAGAAAATCTTAAGGCATATAGTTATAAATAAATTTATTTAGTTGTGGTGTAGGAGTTTCTGAAGATTCTTTGAATTTATGTTGAGTGAAAATATACGCGCGATATAAAACGTCTCAAACATTAACTTTTTCAGACATTAAAAAGATTGGACGAGTCAGAACTGACATGAAAAGGTAAATCATTGAAGAAAATCACTGTATTTTAAAGAATACAAATCATTACGGATTGTTGAGAATATCTATGCAGAGGATTACATTTCTACGTTCCTCCTAACATTTCTATATTTAGATGTTCTATGCATACACTTAATACTGAGGCAGGTAAATATGAAGATGGCAGTGTTTCAGATAGCCTTTATTAACTTTTGTTGAAGATATAATTTACTATTACTTCATGACGAACAGGTTTTTTTTTTTTTTTTTAAATTTACCTTCATATTAGAGAAAGTTTTAAAAAATAAACTTTGGTGTGCCCACCCATCTTAAGAAAAATCATAGATTGATTTCATCAAAATGACTGCAGTTTATACACCTTTTATTACAAGACAAAAACCAATACTTAATGTCTGATTGTTATATTATAGATTGTTATATTATAAGAAGTGCAATGCGCTCCAATATAGTGACCATTTTGTATGTATTTTAGGATGGTAGCCTTAATTACTGAAAGAAAATTTATAAATTTACTTACATTTCCACTACTAGAAAGATGACATTGTAACCAGCCTTTCAGTTGTATAAGAGAGTGATTTTCTGTTAGGCTGTAAGGTAATTCTGCACATGGAGCCTCGTTTAAATTTACCTCTAGCTATTCAGATTTAGCTGTCATGTTACAAAGTTTGTCCATAGGATTTTAAGGACACACGGTACTAATTTGTATGGAAAACTGGGAACCAGCCTAGAAATGGGTGAACATAAAATAGAGTATATATGGGTTTGGGTGGCCAGGATTCGTTAATAATGTAAGTTACGTTTTAGGAAAAAGAATCTTTTGAGAGCTTATCCTAGCTGTAAGTGCAAAAAATAGAGACATTGTTTTATTCATGGAATTTCAGTCCTTTAACAGTCTTGAGTTTGGAACACTCATTACTAAAATTAGCACATGACTCTTTGGTGCGAAATAGAAAGCATATGTTTCAAACACATGCAGGTCCAGAAAATGCCGCTGCTCATATCCTTTCCTCTACATAGAAGCTGACATCCAGGTTTCATCTATGCTGATAAATATAGGTTTCATCGTGAGCACTCAAAATTTTAAGTTATTGAATTTTTAATACCATGGTGTTTGCATAGGTTTACTATGGGAACTGAATTGGTACCGTGAGTCCTTGAGACACTATCCTCGCGAGCAATTTTTAGGCGTGATGTCATTACGCGTTGCGCCAAATTCGCAACCTGCTCTATTACTAATGCTACCTTTATTTGAGTATTTCTTCTGATTTGTATCTACTAACAGCCTATATTTGCTAATTTACTGCCCAAAAGTGCATCTTTGTGCCTACTGTTTTAATATCTTTTTATTACAAGTAAGAATATTGCATTTTATCATTTGTCATTTACACACCAGATACGACTGAAGTCAGTCTCTTCAATAGGAACTAGGTCTACTCTGTCAGTCTGTTTATCACTTGACACAGCATACCGTCCTCATGCAAAAGATCGTGACAGACTCTAAAAAGAACTGACACTCAAATCGAGGCGTGCTGCGTCAGTGGACATAGTTCCTTTTGAAGAAACAGATTTCAGACGTATGGGAGGATTTACACGTGTTCCACCTCCTCTTTCACGGTTCTCGTCTGTCGTTTCCTTCCTCTGTTTTTGTGGCACTTATTGCGTTATCTGATTGATCATGTATGTTGATCTTTCCTGCTTGGTGTTTCCTGTATTGTACCCAAAAGTTACCTTATCACACTTGTTCATTATTTTTTCGTAACTTTTCTTGTAGATTCCAACCTTTTGGCATGAGAAGTTAAAGTTCTTTTGTATTCACCAGTTTATCAAACACTCGTAATACCAAAACGACCCCGAATGACCTTGTTGCAGTAAAATATTTCTACAAGTCTAGACATTGAACACGTACTTTCAGAAGGCAGTATCTCAAAGCACTTTCATCTGGTTTATGCGTGTCGATCAAATCTATTACCCACTTGTTTAAATCATAAATTCGCTGATGTTCAATTTCATTTTCCTGTCATCAAAATTATCTTTTTAAAAGACCTTCCAAGGACGGAGGATCATACTACGTTGGAGATTTGATATATCTCCTGCATATACTTTTGAAAATAGCTTACCCAACAAAGTCTTTGACATAAAATAAACACCTTTTTCCCTTCTTTCACAATTTGGGAAGCGTGTATCTTGTCCGATTTTACAGCAAGTTTTGTAATTTTTCTGGTGGGAAACAGCATAAAAAGACATACCTATTTCTCCACGTTTGATTCTTATTTAGCGATTGTAAATAGTTTTATTTGATTCGTTTATTTCATGCTCAAAGAACTGCATCGGTTTGCTGACGCAGTAAGCATTGATAGATAAGCATACTAAACAGTACCTGCTATATCTGCGAGTAGACAGCATGGAATGGTCAGATCAGACGATAAGTTTTGACTTGAGATCATGTCCAGCTGTTAAATTGGGAGTTTTATGAAGCCAGCTTATACGGTGCTTTCACCTAAAATTGTTTCAAAATTTCTTTATGATTTTCCCGGTTAGGGGCCATTAGGGAAAAAGGTCTTAAGACCCGATAAGGCCAATAAAGATCAGTCTCGTGATAAATTGCAGTAATTGAAATCTAACGCGTTCTATCCAGTTTTTGCGCATTTTATGATCACTATGCTTAGAGTGGGGAACTTGCCAATTAGAGGTAACACGCGAATATGAAAGCATTTGCTATGAGGAAAGATTGTGTCAAATTTGTAACCTTACCATCGAAAATGAATTCCATTTTATTACTGCTTGTCCGCTATATGGAGAAATACAAATATCAATTTTGGTCTTTTATACAAAATGATACTAGTAAAGTTCTGATGACCAATTTAGCAATGTTTGCTACAAAAGCCTTAAAGATTAGAGAAACCGTTTTATCAATGACTCCTGCTACATAAGATTCAAGATCAATACCACAAAACTTTCTCCATGCAGGTTCTAGGGCTCCCTGTAAATTTGTTTGTATGATTACTGTGTAATATATACTTGTATCTCATCCAATTCGAAAAATGTAATAATGATAATCATGATGTATGGATATGTATTATGGGTCAGTGGCATGTATTACAACAAATAAACACTATTTTATATATATATATATATATATATATATATATATATATATATATATATATATATATATATATATATATGTTATATATATAGTATATGTATATATATATATATATATATATATATATATATATATTGTTACGTATATGTAATTTAATTACTTTTGTGTTAGTTTTAAATTTTTTTGACATTTTTCCAGAAAATTCAGTTCAGTTCTTTTTAGCCTGATTAAAACGCGGTAGTGTTGCTACATTGTATTTTTAGCCGACCTAGTTCCTGACTTCGATTCAGAATTGGTAACCACAGAGTGAAAATCATTGGTCATAATCAAGGTCATACTTGGCTTGTGTGTCGGCTCTATTGTAAACAATTTTTTTTTATTGAATCTTATAGTAAAGATTTGTTCAGTAGAATTAAGTTCATTCATGGCGTACGTGACTATCGGCTGTGTGCTGTTACTGCGCCGTTCGAACTAAGTGATCACGTGACCCATCCCGGGGTCTAGACTGCGTTTCAGTTAAGGGTTAAAACAGATATTTTGTAGTGGATTTAGTCACTCGTAAATTAATACCTTCGGAGCTCAGGGGTATTTTGTGTTGTGATCAGTTCGAGTTAAATTTTTTATTTAAAATAATTTATTCACCCTGGAAAATACTTGTGTTCATCAAAGTTCTTGGACAAAGACATTTTTTGGAAATTATTCGGAATTCTAAAGCTGGAATATCATTCTTGAGTCATAAAATTCCACAAGGAACTGTTGACACAGCAGCACAAAACAGGATATAGAAGACGTCATCGCCTTCCATCTTGGAACTTCATCGGGACTCGAACTTCGATTCAGTTAGAACTTTTAGTGATAGGACTTATATTTTTAAATTCTAGGATTAATTTTTGGATTAGATTCACAAACGGTAAGTCCTTTCTCATATTTTTACATTGTTTTCTAGGAAAATAAATTATTTTGTTAAATTTTACAAAGCTTGTTGGCTTCACTCTTTTCTTTGTTACTTTATACGAGCCTAGTCACGTAATTATATATATATATATATATATATATATATATATATATATATATATATATATATATATATATATATATATATATATATATATATATATATATATATATATATATATATATATATGCAGATGTTGTCTCGCAAAACATGCTTGAATTCAGCTGAACATTGTTGAATTTCTTAATCTTTTATCATTTTTTTCAAGCCGAATGTTAAATGTTTTTCACATCATCTCGATGTAATCCTTAAACTAGATCCCTTCGAACACTTCTCAGAAAGATACTTCTTATGTAACCGTTAAAAGATCGTCTCAGTTATGTTTGCGTGTGTGTGTGTGTGTGTGTGTGTGTGTGTGTGTGTGTGTGTGTAAGAAATCGTTAGCACTAAGCCCGCTAGGAAAGAATTTTAACGACAGTAAATTAGTCCTTCCCTTAAAATACATAAGAAAGTCAACAACCGTTATTATCGAATCAATAAAACGAAAACTCTTGTGGAATCATTAGCAAGATTTTGAAAGAAACAGTAACGAGTATCAATTAAAGATGGGAAAATGCTAAGTATGTACATAGACACATAACTATGTATTGATATATTTCAAAGTATGAAGATGAGCACTAATTTCCGCATAAAGTTGTTAATATATGCAAAATAAATATTAAAAGGTGTGACCGTTCTCAGGTTATTTAATTACCAAAAGGACTGTGTCCGATGACCATTTGTATGTGAAATCTTTTTTATGTAATTATGACAGCATTAAAGATTGGTTTTGTATATTATACAGAAAGAAAATTATTTTATTAAATATATTTGAGTTCAACCCTTTGCCAATGCATAATGTGTTCTTAAATAATCTAGCAGCTAAGGTCGTACGAAGTGGACTACCTTCTCTGACCTCACACGCTGTCGGTTCCCGAGTGGTTGCCGAAAATATGCATACAGAACGCGCTTGTTATTCTCGTCCGTTGTTCGGGAAAATCGTCAGTGTTTCAATGATCGGGCTTTATGTACTTAATATTATTATTAAATATTTAAAATGCAGGATAAAAATTTTAAAAAACCCCGAAAGAAACCTTTCTCTGAATCAGAGAATATTGGCATTTAAAGAAACTCTTTAACTTTGAAAGTGATGATTGTATCTGGATGACGTTAAGAAACACCAACATTATGGAAATAAGTTTTAACAGTTCGATATATTTTTCAAATATTAGCTTAAGATATCATTTTGTTTATATATGTTAGATTGATTAAAAACTTAATGCTTTTTGCATTATTTGCATGGCTCTAGACTGAAGTTTGTTTTGTACATCAAATACCAAATACCACGTTTCACTGACAAGCTTGAAATTCTGAACGAACTTCTCTCTACTGTGCCTAAACATACTCCACTCTACTGTGCCTAAATGAACTTCGCTCTAGTGTGCCTAAATGCACTTCGCTCTACAGTGGCTAAATGAACTCCACTATACTGTGCCTAAATGGACTCCACTCTACTGTGCCTAAATGGACTCCACTCTACTGTGCCTAAATGAAGTCCTCTCTACTGGGCCTAACTAAATTCCACACTAGTGTCTAAATCAACTCTACGGTGTTTATTAAGATAACTTTTTCACTAATCTCAATGTTCTACAGTTTCCGTACGGCACACCAATACTACAACTGCATGCAGCGAAATCTTCTTCCGTATTAACGTATTTATAAACTTTTAATCATTCGAAAACAAACAAATTTAGCACTATGTACCTCTAACTGAAACAAATTTTTAGTGATGTAGCAACATCACAGTAACGTATCATAGTGACTATGATGTATTTCGCTTTACATCAATTCCTTGATCCAGGTGCAAAAAATATCTACTTCAAGCACTAACGTAAAATATTTCGTGTGTTGTGCAAAGAATACGCCGAGAATACCTAGATCGTGACCACGGCTCAAAACGTTTTCCACGTATCAGTTTAACTTTAGCTCTGTCAAATCCTCACAAAGCTTTGGCCTGAGCTGAAAAATCAGTGTTCATGAAAAAAAAATTGATGAGGAGATTAGAGGTAGTTTGAAGAGGTGATATAAATGGGTGGGTTTTGTTTTAGTAGAGAGCTGGATCGGTTTTAAATTTGGACAGGTTTCGGTATATTAAGGGATAAATATACAAGTTTATTGTGTAAATTGCCAGGGATACAACTGTAATGTCTGCAGAAATGAGAGATGTAATGTCACTTTTTTCAGGTGTCCACTTGACGAAACACTGACTATCGGTAAGCGTATACATGGACATGAAGATAATTGATCAATTTTGTGAGCGTTGAATTAAGAAATCAAGTACAAAATGGATGATAAGATCAGCTGTTAGAAGTTTTGAACTGAAACATGCGAGAGAAAGACAAGCTCATAGGATCTGCCTTGGCTCAGTGGTTAAGGCATTGATATTGTAACCAGAAGCATACGGGTTCGATTTCCATCATCTGATTAGCTCAGATAGGCAGCTTTGGTGCATCCGTGGGTAAGGCGCTTTATTATGCATACAGGAGCACGATAACAGTAAGGTGTTGCTCTAGCTTAAAACGGCAAATTACCAAACTAGATATTAGTAGCCACGCGTGCTGTAGTAATAAGCAGTTCTCTCCTACGGCTTGCGCAATGAGGTATGGTAGACAAGATGATAAAATAAAATTTCAGGCATTAACACATATTAACTACATATGAAAGTCTGTATAATGAATATACCGTGGGTTCGAACCCCGGCCGAGTCATACCAAAGACTTTAAAAAATGGTACTAACAGCTGCCTCGCTTGACGCTCAACATTAAGAGGTTAGTGTTAGGACTGGTCGGCCTGGTGTTAGGCTAATGTGACTGGGTGGGACATCATGCTACATGTCTGCGGCATGATGCCCCGGTGCTAGACATCACTGTAAACTGTCACACTGCATACATCGTAGCGATATGACTGAAAAATTGTTAAAGCTACGTTAAAAATCTAAATCACACACACACAGTTATGTCAGGGGTTTTCCCACTGGAAAGGAATTTTAAGGTGCTAGCATAAGCTGAGAGATTGCTTTATAACAATAAAGAGAAAAACACTTCACACTTTTACTGTATTTTCACTCTTTGATATCTGACAAAGCTATTTAGTACTGAGTGTTAAATAATTTGATTGCACGGAGTTTTGCAGTATTAACATGTATTGGAAGGTATTATATATACATACCAGGGGTATTTGACAAGTTCTGAATTTTTTTTATAACTATTATTTATTTATTTATTTATTTATTTATTTATTTATTTTTTGTTTCTTTGAACAATGCAATAAATGTTATGCCAATTGACAGAAAAAGTTACGTATCTAAATCTATTTAATATTAAATACTGGTTTACTAAATACTAAATACGTAAAGATTTCGGAGAAAAGGAAAAATGCTGTTATTGTGTAAAGTCCGGATTCTCTTCTGATCTTGGACAAAGTTTGCGGATGCAATTCTCTGTGGTTTCATGGCGATAAAGATGACCGCTACTCGATGGACACCCGTTACGTTCTGAAAAATCGTGTCTGCTATTGGTGAACGGGATGTGGCTGCTGTGTACGCAGAAATTGATGAAGATGCTCGAAGATATTTCTATTATCAAGGACATTAATTTGTCCACTGCTCTAATGCAATAAAAAATTATTGAACCTCAGAAAGCCTTGTGGAAGTTGGATCCCGCATTTATTGACGGCTTATCAAAAACAGACACACACTGAAATCGCCAAACAGCTACTCGCCAAATCTGAAAAGAGTGACAGGAGACTTTTGAATGAGAGTGCAAATGGTGATGAAACATGGATTTACTTTTTCCAACCCGACTCAGGATGAAATAATAATGTCAGGATCTGAGAAAACGAGCAGAGGCCGCCAATCGGTTGACAAGGACAATCAAGAGACTTTTATTTTCGGTATTTTTCGATGTGAAATGCCGGGTCGTCCATGTACCTGTGCCTGACTTTGCTAGTGTCACTACATATTTGTATGCCCCCAAAGTCTTGCAAAAAGGTACGAAACGCTACCGAACCACCTGTCATGCACCGGTACCCGTGGTATCTATTTACTATATGACACTGCACAGGCGCATGCATCCTACTGAAGGAGTAAAACATCCGAACTATGCTCTACCCTTTATTCAACCATGATTTAGTTCTAAGTAAGTTTTGGTTTAATCCCATTATCAAAATTTCGCTGAGGGGTAGACAATTTGAAAGCTGAAATGCGTTTGAAAGTGCAGTTTTCCAGTATAAGAACATACCAAAATGAAAATACAAACTGACATTTAATAACTGAATAATCAGACTACGAAATTATGTAGAGGTGCTTTCTTACACAGTACACTAATGTTCATAACTTTTAAATATTTCTTGTATGTATGTATGTATGTATATCAATTTTATCATAGATGTCGAAAAAGTGCTTACGTCATCGATACAATGTTTAATAAACTTAGAACAAAATATCTTCATTTTAGAGTTCATATAAACTAATTTCAAGATATCTTGTGTTTATTTACAATAAAATCTCGTGAAAGTAGGTACACGTTCTTTATGGATACAACGTTGACTCACACTTTCTTACTTAGAATTGGCATATATCGAAGACAGGTAATTAGGCTCAAAATAGAAGGAAATCTGGTTAAAACAACAGAACAAAACAAAACGAAAAAGGTACTGTAGACAAAGAGATTGATAAAAGTGAATAATAAATCAGCGTTGACCCTTACGCTAGGAAAGGAAGCTTCATAGAACAGACACAAGGCGAAAGCCACAAACATTTATTAAATCAGCTTCCATATCCGGCTGAGCAATATGCAGACACGCCATCTGGAGGGTACAGAAAATCTGTATAGGTCCATAAGATAAAAACACTTACTGCCTTTTCTTATAAACAATTTGAACGGCGTTGAAAAATCGAGAAATCAAAGTGAAGAGTCAGAGCATGGAGAATACAAACAACCTTTGATTAAGGAACCGTAAAACAAAGAACACATTAAAAGAATACCCTCCAGAGGTAAACTTTTGACAGTTATCACTAGGAAAAACTGAGGATAAGGAACATAAATCTTCACTCTTTCTAATATTCTTGACATGACAAAAAATCATTGGTTTGGTTTATATAATGTTAAATATTTCTAAATTAACTTAAATTTGAAACTTTTCTTTTGAAATGAAATAATGACAAAATATACACAACTTATTTTTATAATGTGAAAATGAGATTTTATGAACGTACGTATGCCATTTTTTAGGTATTTGAACGGAAGTGTGCAAGGAATGAAACATGTAATTCTTATGAAAGAACAAGTACTCTTTTATTTTATGCACACTGCGAAAACAATTGTGCCATAAAAATCTTCTTTTTTAGTTTTCATTTTTCACTATAATTTAGGTGTCTGTACATAGAGAAAATATGTAAGTGGAAAGTTCAAAGAATCAATTCAAACAATATATATATATATATAT
>JAECUM010056674.1:0-22488 GCA_016617855.1 Megalonaias nervosa | reverse complement strand
TATATATATATATATATATATATATATATATATATATATATATATATGTGTGTGTGTGTGTGTGTTCTCTTATTTGAATTATGCCCTCTATTTCCGAGTATTCATATTTACATTTAACATAGGATTTAAGCAGTACTTTATTTTCTAATAGAAAATTTTCTTAGTTATTTTGGACATATGAATCTAAAAGAGAATAACAGAAACTGCATTGTAACAAAATTTAACTGAGTAACTAGATTACATTATGTAATTGCAATTTGGTAAAACTTCTTAATCAACTACCCTTAATTAACTTCTTTTATATATTTTTATATTATTTTTTTTTTTATATACCTTTTAAAAGTTTACAATAATGGCACTTTCAAAGATTTATAAAGAGTTTGACAAAACCCCTGTACCATGTACATGAGGGCAAATGCATGTGTCCTCATTTCTTTATTGTGGATAAAACGTTACCGTAACTATTCCTACATAACACACTAAAATGCATAAAATTAGAGACATGGCTCATTTACAGTCGGTATATGAACTAAACCCTTCTTTCCAACCAAATAAACACAGACATGAGTGCATCTATTTTTAAAAGGAGGGGTTTTCATAATGTAATCACTCACTTTATATAGCTTCATTACAACAGTCCATGATAGGATTACAAATTTATAGTTTATTTATTTGTCTATGTGCTTGTATTAATTTTAGGCATTGATTAAATATCAACTGCTTTGCAGCTTTTTTCTGTATTTTCACAAATACGCGTTAAGTCAGAAAACAACTTTGACCTTACAATGCTTCTCGCACATTTCACAACATAGCCTTGTCCCATACGTTTCAAACCAATATAATTGCATTTTAAAGTTATATCTTAAATAACATAATACCTAGGATTTGCTTTCTATGAATTGTGTATTTTTCAGAATATAATAATAATAATAATGAGGACTTTGTATAGTACCTAATCTTTAGAAGCTTTACAACATTTGACAACACTTTAAAAACATATATAATGATATGATTACAAAAATAAAAACAAACACCACTGAATTAGAAAACAGAAAACATGCTGTAAATATTTAAGGTAAGGAAACATTATTAGGTCTTTAAGTCTGTTCTTGCACTTGAAATAGGTGGTTTTAAGAGCGCCCTTGAGTGCTATTTGCCCAATGATTTACGAAAACAGACAATCTAATAAACTGGTACTTCCCAGACACAGCGATGTCCGCCATTTTTTCCGTGTTACTGGTATACAGTTTCAAACTAATTTTATGATGAAATAGTGTACAAGAAGCAGTTAAAATATCCAGATCACCAATTTTATTCTTAAAACACAAATTACTATTTACATACACCTCTTCCTCGACAACTCATGCACATCGGGGTCCAAAAACATAGACTGCACTATAAGCGAGGGCGCGAGTTACCAAGGGACCTCCAAAAACCCCGCTAGACATCCAGAAAGCCAAGGGGTTGGAATGTGTGTGTGTGTGTGTGTGTGCGGGGGGTGGGGTGAACTGGGCTGTTTAATGGATGAATCCTCGTTTTATAATCAAGTCGAGAAAAATCGTCAATAAAGCGCTTTTTCTGATGAAGTTGTTTGTTATTATCTACATATCACGATTATTTTCAAAATGTCCAACATCTGAAGGATAGATAACATGATTGCAACTGGTTTCAACAACCAAACACGGTACGCGAAAACATTCGTGTGTTACGTCACGGTTGTTTGATTAGTCTGGTTCCAGGTAGGGCTGTCAAAAACCACGGAAACTTCACCCGGGTACCCGTTGCGCCATTTAACGGATAACCGGGTACTCGTTAGAACATGAAAGACATGTACAACCCTAGTTACCCCACTGTCAAATTTTCACAAACCTTGATTGTTGTAGGGTCACAAAATGAACGGACTATTTACATCATTTTGCACATTGTTTATCACACTTTATCCACTATTTCGCATTCTCTTTCTTGCATTTTACCAATTCGCACTTTCGCATTTTCACATTCGCACTTTACCCACACCCAATGGGAGATGGCTGATAGTCTGTCGACGGAGATAATTTGTTTTCCTGTTGTACTTCAAATTGTCTATTATAAATTGTGCTATAATATTTTGTTTGATTTGTCAATAATAATGTATTAATATTACAATGTCGTTTCACTTATTAATAAACTTCCAACAACTTCCACAGCGTGTTTTGTTATTTATTACTCACGGCGAATGGCGGTGAAAGTCAACTTCCGGTTGAGAACTTGAATACTAAAGGAGGTTTACACTTACGTAAGTAAGCAAAACATTACAATATTAATATTTCAAACTAGAATAAAATAACGTTTTTTGAATGTTTTTATGAACTAAAAACTATAAACTGAATGAACTAAGAACAAATTTATCAAAGCTAAATAATACCAGTCTGTCCTAGTGTACAAGTACATGATCATTGTCCCCCACACAATTTCCAGTTTCTACTAAAAAAAACCCAACATATCGATCGTATCTGGTGACAGCGATGCACGTTCCCTGTTTGCAGGAATACAGAGATATTTTTGCGCAAGGGCAGCCAGTCTGGGATATCGTGATGTATTATCTCACCAATACTGAAGAATGTCACCATTAACATGAAGTGGCGTCTCCGACAGATATGTTGCCAATTTGTCTACCGATGCAGCGTTGTCGTCTGTGGCACACAGAGAAGCTAGATCATCGACATTTTCCATTCTTGGTCTCTTTGGTTCCGGTTCATCCGTTTTGTCAGTGATTATGGCAACAGTGGTTAGCGGCACAGGTGGTGGATCCGTGATTACTACTGCCATCAACTCCAGTCTGACAGCAGTGTACGTCTCCTGTCATGGTGCTTCCTCAAAAAATTTCAGAAGTTTATAATGCGGATCAACGACTGCAGCCTTAGCTGCATTGAGCACGCTGTATCCGGTAGGATAATAGCGGGTTTGAAGTTCATTGGTGATGGCTTTCCGACATTCTTTAATTGCAGCATCATGATCTGGTTTCGAATCAGGAATGTTTTTCATTATTATATACAAGTGCGCATACACAGACGAGATGGACGGGTACTTTTGACCAGATGACATGACGGTAACTTGCTTGAAAGGCTTTAGTATAGGTATGAGAGCTTCAGCCAATGACCAGTTTTCGTCTGTCATTTCAAAAGTAGAAGCGATGCTGCAGACTGTTATCTGTGGGTCAGACAGAACTGCACAGATCGCCCACTGTAATTTCACGAGGCGTTCCAACATATCCAGAGTTGAATTCCACCTTGTGGAACAATCTATGATAACTTCCGAAACTGCAGCGGTGTCATTATTTTGTAGTGCTTTCTGTTTTTCACGCAAAGCCTGAGCTGCAACTGTACTGCGTTTAAAATGTGCAGCTATTCTCCTGGCAGCACCAATTATTCTGGCTATGGCTTTCACTTTTAAACCAGCGCTAATTGCCAATTGCAACGTATGAGCAAAGCAAAGTTGATCTGCATTCATATTTGATCCGTTGTCATGGAATGTTGCAGCTATTTTATTCACCGGAATGTTCCACTCATTGGCACAATCACTCAGACGAACACTGATGTTTTGCCCAGTGTGTCGTTCCGGAGTCTCCCTTGTCTGCAAAATGGCTGATTCCAGTTCCCACACAGGATTTATCCAGTGAGCAGTCATGCACATATAAGCAATGTTCTGCAATGATGTCCATAAATCCGTTGTAAATGCTACATAATAAGCCTTTTCCAATTCCACCAACATTTTCTGAACGCCTTCATCATACTGTTTCTTTATCAACGCAGTTGTCGTTGTTCTTGATTTGATTTCGTAGTCTGGCTCTAGAAAATTAATTAGGCTTTTAAAACCGTCTCCTTCTACAATACTTATTGGCCGCCCATCTTGTGCAATGAAGGCCGCAATTCTCCGATCAATTTCTAAGGCCCTGGCTTTTGATAAATTTGGTTTCCCAACCATGAATGAAGCAATGCACGGAGTACTACTTGTGCTGCCGTTATTATCGACATCGATGTGGTGTGTTCCAACAAGATGGTTCCGCAAAGTACTTGTGTTTCCACCTTTTGCAGAAAGCAACAGTTCACACAATTTGCAATGAGCACTATTCTCGTTCAGTCGTTCAGCATGCGCCCACACTTTAGAAACTTTGCCCATTACTCTTTGTAAAATATTTATTTAAATAGAAAATAATATCACTCCCTATAATAACTGTGTTTTGTTAGACACACATGCAGCGCTTCTAAAATGGCAATAGCAAACAGGGCTACAGCGACTGCGTGGTCACGTGGTGTCACTGGTATGTACCAGTGATACCACGTGACCACGCAGTTGCTGAAGTGATATGTTAACACGCGTATACTACATATTAGTGTTGTTTTGAACTGTGAAGCTGTTCGCACAGCCCAGCGTGCAGCAGCCATTCAGTAGTGGGCCGCTGATGCGTAACGGGTGGTCCTATTCCTAAATATAGACTGGAGCTGCAACTCAGACCAGCTTACTGCTGATGATATATGATATTTTGATAGTGTTGTCGACAAATTATTTTTGTGAACAGGTACTCGTCATTAATTTTCAATGCCTGGGTTTTTCACTACGGTCGGGTACCCATTGACAGCCCTAGTTCCAGGAGTGTTGTTTAATAGTATTTCACGAAACTAGGAGTCTACAATGCAGGGAACCAGACTAACTATTGATACACTGCCAAACAAGATTCCTTTTTCTCAAAAACACATGACATTTATTTTGTCAGACAATCATCTACGTCGAAACTCAATTTTTGTATTTTTCAATTAGTAAAATATTCATGCCGTGATTTCATTGCAAAAGTAATAGTGAAAATTCTTATCATGCTTGAAGATATCTCTACGTGCGAACTCAAGAATTCTCTGAAACTTGTTTTTCCCACAACGATCCGTTTCTGTGAGACAAAGCTCTTTATTTTAGAAGTACTCATTTCGCTTGGTTGCCTTGCTATCTTTAATCACATTTATGATTAAGTAGGTAATTTTTAAGGTAGTTTAATTAGTTATGTACACAATAAAATGTATCACAGTGTTCGATTGATCAAATGAAATGAGTTACCCGATATACGACCGGTGCCACTGGTTATTAAGCAACCAGTACTTTTGACTTTTTTTCAATTCTACCTGCTTTATTTGATTCAGAAGATGAAATTACCATGATAATAGAAAAGGAGGCCCTCTTTTTATTAGTGCAACAATACAACAGATGCTTCCGCTAGTCCGATATCAAAACATGGTGGGCACTTATAATTAGGTTCTCAGCGAAACGCTCGTGGACATAGCTGTTGCAGTAGATTGACACATTTTACATTTAATTACAAGAGGACACATCACATTTATGATGATTACACTTAAAAGGAACTAAAAGACTGAACTAGAACAAAAATTTCAATTGATGAGAAACTTATTTAATTGGTATTTATTTATTAAAGTACTGCCTCCACTTGGCATAAGTGACATTTTCATTGATCAAAATGTCCTTGAATATTGTTAATTGCGGTTTACTAAGAATGTCGTTTGAAAAGAAAATGTAACAAATTATGAGACTTCTTATTAAAAGTCGTTATTTCATAATGTTAATTAAATTTCCAGGTCCTATCTACCGTTTTTGATGATAAAACTTATGATACATCAAGTTTCTGTTACCAATTTCGATCGCGACTTTCTTCAAGTTCAACCAACAGGGATCAGTTTTTTGGTATTTTCTGGTTGAAAAATTGGGGTCCACGCCTGACCCCGTGTTATAAGCGGGTTCGCGAGTTATCAGGGCGCGAGTTATCGAGGGAGTGGTGTACTATTGCTAAAGTTTCAAAACACAAATTTGTATGTTTTTATTATCAAAGGATAACATGCATAAATTGGGCAGTGATAGGGGCCTAGTTGCCAACTTACTCGGGAAAGGGTTAATGGTCAATCAGCTATCAAAACACATGCCTGTGAATGTGCAGGAGTTTGTTTGTCAGCATAATTGATATCAAAACTAGGCCTAGCTTCTGATGCCTTGAAGAATACCTTTTGCTACAACACAATACTAGAATAAACCTAGCTAAGGTGAGGGGGCATGTCAAAAGGTATGATTAGTCAATGTACCTTGAAAAAAATCACAGGGCTAAGTCATTTTCGCTTTCCTAACAGAAGAAGGCGAAGTTTACATTTGTTAGGCGACTTTGTCACCCACTTCTCCTGGTAGCATGATCCCTGATCATGTGTATGCAAAACACTGTGAATTCTATCACTGATTTTCTATTGTTGATTCACAACAACACAGGATTCTTTTTTTTTCTTAAAAACCTTGGACATTTATTTATTGAAATAGCCATCAATGTAAAAACTCTGTTTTTTTTAATTGTTTTATTAGTAAATTACTGATGCAGTGCTTTCACTGCAAGTAATAATAAAACTTTCCATCACTGCGGAAATTTCTAAGTGCTGCGAATTCAGAGTTTTAATAAATTGTACATTTGAAATAAAACTTTTTTTCATTTCGATTGGTTACCTTGCTATCTTCGATTGGTTGGTTCATTGTATTTTTACGGCGCACCAGCACTGTTAGGCTATTTAGCGCCATACAAAAAGTTATATCTTTGATCATTTGGAAGTGGTAAAAGGTTTCGTATCGACCAGCAATATGAACCCAAACAGTTCAAAGTAAAAACGAAAAGATGGTGTTACGTGTAGGCTTGTACAAAAGTAACAAAAGAAAGAGTGAAGTCAACAAGCTTTGTAAATTTAACAAAATAATTTATTTTCCTAGAAAACAAGGTAAAAATATGAAAAAGGACTTATGGTTTGTGAATCTAATTCAAAAACTAATCCTAGAATTTAAAAATAAGTCCTATCACTAAAAAGTTCTAAATGAATCAAAGTTCGAATCCCAATGAAGTTCCAATATGGAAGGCAATGACGTCAGATGAGGTCGTTGTACTGATGTCAACAGTTCCTCGCTGAATCACAATTTATAATGTTCCAGTTTAGAATTCCAGAATAAATTTCCATTAAATGTCTTTGTCCAAGAATTTTTATGAAGAAGAGCACTTGTATGTTTTCCATAGAACATAAATTATTAAATCCAAAAAATAGAAGTCTAAATCAAACTGGCATCAACATAAAAAAAAAACCACCTTGAGCTCTTAAGGTGTAGAATATGACCGACTATAATTTACTAAGATATGAATATTAAACCCAACTAAAACGTCATTTCAAACCCACGTGATGGGTCATGTGATCACTCACTACAAGTCAATTAGCACGTAGGCTAGAATAGTCCTAAGAATCTGATTCCCACACTGGAAATGAATTTAAAAAAAAAACGTTTATTCAAACTAACACACAGGCGAAGTATGACCTTGATTACAAGCAATGATTTTCACTCAGTGTTTACAAAATTCAGAACCAAGGTCAAGAATTAGGTCAGCTAAAAATATAATGTAGCAATCTACTACGTTTTAATCAGGCTAAAAGAATTTAACTAAATTTACTGGGAAAAATGTCAAATCCAGTAAAAATATTATCCTTACAATAAAATGTAATGAAACAAAAGTAATTTAAAAAAGAAATTTAAAACTAACACACAAATAATTTAATTACATATAAGTAACAATGGTAATGGTAATAAATAAATAAAGCACCCCGATCAACGTGGAATGTAAATGGTGTATGTTAATGAAGACAGATGAAATGTAATTAAAATTAAGGGACGGTATATACATCACATAAAACTGCTCAAGGTGACAGCATAAAAGCTATAGCTTGTAATAAATGTTTACTTCCTTCAGGAATTCTACAATACAAGTCACGCTGACTGTATCAAAGAGCTCCCTAATGCCATGCACATTGTAATACTGATTGCACGTAGGTTGGAGGTTGAAACACTCCAACATAAAGTGCTTAACAGTGAATGGTTCACTGCATGAAATGCACTCTGGTGGGTCCTCTCCTTTTAGTGTGTGGGAGTGGGTTAAATAAGTATGACCAATTTGAATTCTTGCAATGACTACCTCCTCCCTATGGACAGCTCTGTAAGAAGGAGTCATTCTCCTATGATTGGCTTGATAGGATCAAGTTTGGTATTCACTGCATCATTCCATGATGCCTGCCATTTCTGACATAAAGATTCTTTGATACTAGGTTTAAAATCAGTACATGGTATTTTAAAATCAGATGGTTCTAGGGATAGGGCCATTTTAGCAGCACGATCTGCTATTTCATTACCTTTAATACCAATATGGCTGGGTAACCAACAGTATACTATATTGTGGGAGGTACTCTGCTTAGTATTTTTGAGGAGAATATTTGCTAATAATGGGTTCTCCAGTTTTCTATTATGCAGTGAATGAAGTACTGATAGTGAGTCGGAGATGATGCTGTTTAAAATACGTCTGTTTTCAATATAAGACAGAGCAAGGTCTATTGTTCTGATTTCGGTTGAAAAAACTGACGTACCATTTGGCAAGCGAACTTTTTTGTGTGTTTTCCACTAACAAAGGCTGCAGCAGCCTTTTCCTCATCTTTTGATCCATCTGTATAAATTCTTGTGTAGTTTTCAAATTGGGTGAGGAGTTCATGATAAGAGTTCTGGAAGATGGAAGGGTTTGTCTCCGATTTTTTTCCATCGTGTAACGTAAAAAGTACTTTTCGTTGTTTAAGTAGCCAGGGAGGTGCTTCGGAGACGGACGTTTTCTGAATTTTTGAAAGATCAATTTTGGTACTGTCAAGGCTGGATGATATTCTAATGCCAAAGGTAGGTGTGGCATTTGGTTTCTTTTCGTATAAGGGTCTATATTTGGGTTGAAATACAGACAAAAAAGCAGGGTTCAGAGAGTCTGATCTTAATTTGAGAGCATACTGTGCAGAAAGCATTTCTCTACGATGTAATAAAGGTGGTTCGTTCGCTTCAACGAGAAGGCTTTCACACGGAGATGTCTTAAATGCTCCTAGAGCAAGTCTTATTCCTTGATGATGAATTGGGTCAAGCATCTTCAAATAGGACTTCCTAGCCGAACCATAAACAACGCAACCGTAGTCTAGTTTGGAGCGAATAAACGTTCTATATAAAATAAGGATGACTTTTCTATCAACACCCCAGTCAGTGTGCACTACTACTTTTAAGTAGATCTAGAGATTCCAAGCATTTAGCTTTCAAGTTCTTTAGGTGTGGAATAAAAGTCAGTTTTCTGTCAAAGATAATACCTAAAAACTTTGTTTCCTCAACAAATGGAATAGGTGTTTTCCATCCAGCGTGAGTTTAGGTTCATCATGATGTCTTGGTAACTGACAGAAATGCACACATACTGTTTTTGATTTGGAGAATTTGAAACCATGATTTAGTATTGGCCCAATTTTGAATCTTGTTGATATTTTGCTGTAGTTGTCTTTCAGTTGTATGCATGTGCTTTGACTGATAACATATTAGAAAGTCATCAACGTATAAGGAGCAATCCACACCAGGAGCCAAACACTTGGTGATGCTATTGATTTTGATGTTGAAAAGCGTCACAGATAAGACCTAGATCGTGCAGATCATTTATTATCCCGTACTTCCATGTTGTGTCATAGGCCTTTTCCAAGTCAAAGAAAACCGCTACTTAATGTTCCTTCTTGATAAAAGCGTCACAAATAAATGTTTCCAGTCTAACCAGATGATCATTGGTGCTACGACCATAACGAAAGCCACTTTGGAAAGGAGATATTTAATTGTTGGTTTCCAAATATCATACAAGCTGAGAATTGATCATTCGTTCAACTGTTTTGCACACGCAGCTCCTCAGTGCAATAGGTCGATAGTTGGTAGGATCTGCGCTATCTTTACCTGGTTTGGGAACTGGTATTACTGATGCTTCTTTCCAAATTTTTGGTACATTACCAGTAATCCATAAACTATTGAAGATTTCCAGAAGAACTGTTAATGATGGTTCCGGAAGGTGTTTCAAAAACTGGTAATGAATATTGTCAGGCCCAGCTGATATATCATGTGCCTTATTCAAAGACTGCATAAGCTCCAACAATGAAAACGGTTGATTATAACTTCATGAGTTATTCGATGTGAATTTCAACATTGTCTTTTCTTTTTGAGCTTTTAATCTTCGGAAAGCTTCTGAATAATTAGATGATGAGGAATTTTTAGAGAAACTATCAGCTATTATATTAGCTATTTCATGTTTGGAATTGAAATTGTTGTTATTTAGTTTCAGATGTCGGAAAGAATTATTTTCCCTTTCCATTTATTTTGCGGATCGTGTCCCAAACTTTCTTTATAGAGGAACGAGAATTTAAAGTTGAAACATTTCTTCCATGATGCTCTTTTACTTTCTTTGATCGTGCGGCGAGCTTTGGCTCGAACAATATGGTACTTAGTTAAATTTTCGGACATTGGACGATTGTTAAATTTTTTCAGTGCTTCTCGGCATTGTCTAATGGCTTCTTACATTCTTTGGTAAACCACAGTTTTTGGTTTCTTTTATAGTTCAGTGAGGACTTAGGAATGAATTCCTTTGCAATTTCAATTAAAACAGAAGTAAAATGTCGAATAGGGTCATTGTCGTTTAGAATGGTATCCCTGTTAAGCCTAGCTGTACAAAGTGTTTCAAACTTGGCCCCGTCAGCCTTCTTTAAATTCCACTGTGGAATTGCGTAATCAATTGTAGAGTTAATATTTTCAAGGGAGATTGGAAAGTGATCACTCCTGTGAAGGTCATTAGCGACCTTCCAATTATAATCCAAAAGTAGTGAAGGAGAACAAATTGTCAAATCAATACACATGTATATACCCATTCCTGGGTGTAAATACGTCTTAGATTTGGTGTTATATAGACACAAGTCGTGTCTAGTAATGAAATCTTCAACTCTTTTGCCCCTGTCGCATATGTAGTTTGATCCCCATAAAATGTTATGGGCATTATAATCCCCAAGTAAAACAAATGGCACTGGAAGTTATTGAACAAGAGTGTCTAACTCATTTGGTAGTAGGTTGATGTTTGGTGGTATGTAAATAGAACAAAAGGTAATCACACTTTGTAGAGTGACACTCACAGCAATGGCTTGCAAATTTGTTTAAAGGGATGACGCTATGAGGGGCTCTATTGTTCACAGCAATAGAAACTCCTCCTGAGGCTTTGTCAACATTCTGAAAGTAGGTTTTAAACAGGGTGTAGTTTTTAAGTGTGATGTCATCCGTATCTTTTAAAAAAGTTTCCTGAAGGCATAGTATTGCAGGATCATATTCGTTTAAAAGCAGAAGAATATCATTGTAATTGGCTTTAAGTCCTCGACAGTTCCATTGTATGATGGTGTTCTTCATTATAAGTTTAAAGTGGAGATTGTGGAGCTAGCTTAGACCTTTTGCGGAGACAATCTGTATGTTTATTTCTCTGGAGGAAGTATGGGGATGATTTTTTTGTTAGGTCTGGAGCCACCTTGAGAACATGGAGCAGTTTCTTCTGCATCCAAGCTCTCAATGTCTCCAAACCTATTATAGAGTTTGATGGGGTCATCTGACCCCTTTTGCTGCCTATTTCCTTGAGAGATGTTTTTATATTCCTTGGTGATTTTGGTGGTTGGGTATTATTAAATGTTTGAGTAGATGCCGTGTTTTTCTGTGCTTGGTAATTGGGTGTGTTAGAGCTTGATGCTGAATCAGGTGGATCTGTCTGTGTTTGAGCATCCTTCGCTTCGTTGTTTTGGGATTGTTTTTCACTGCAGTGGAGAAGGATGGGCCAGGAAGGGATGTTTTTGCCTGTACATGTTTTCTGGCCTCTGGATAGGGATTGTTAGCTGTGTATTTTACCCTCTGTATTTCCTTCTCCTGTTTCCAGGTATCACAATCCTTGGAACTAGCGTGGTGCTCCTTTCCACAGTTGACACAATGCGGAGTTGCTCTGCACTCTGATTCCTGATGAGAATGGTCTCTGCATCGGCCACATATTTGGCTTTTTGAGCATCGGTCTTCATGATGGCCATATTTCTGACACTTATAGCATCTAAGTGGGTCTGGTATGTATACATCAACCTTCACTAGCAAAAAGCCAACTTTGACCACTCTGGGTACTGTTGGCATGTTGAAGGTGAGTACAATGGTGTTGGTGTCCTGCAGGTTGTTGTTACGTTTGATACGAATTCTACCAGCTGCAGTGACACCTTCGTTTTTTATTCCTTCAATGATATCCATGTTGCTGACTCCAGCCAAATCCCGACAGCGAATCGTACCTTTAGACATATTGAGTGTTGTGTGGGCGAATGAGGTCACTGGAATATCGAAGAATGTTTACATTTTCTTGATGTTTTCTGTTTGACCTCGTTGCTCACACTCAACGAGAAGGCAGCCCGATTTCAATTTTTTAACACTTTTTGGTGTACCGATCAATCCCGTTATTGTCTTTTCAGTCACAAAGGGAGAGAGTGCGGTAAGTGGTTTTGAGGCATCTTTAGATTGTATAACCATGAAGCGTGAAAATGAATCCACACTACATGGTTCGTCATCTGAGTCAGATCCAGTTTTGGTATGTTCGAGTTGATTTTTTAAAATATTTCCATTTGGTTAGTTTAAAATTCAGCACCCGTGCTCCCCACCCACCAAGGAGCCCAACAAGGGGACACTTTTCAAGTGCCAGGGATACACAGATGTTATACTCAGTAGGTAAAATCACCTCCTGATTCATCCCGTACGATATACTCAGTTGGTAAAATTACCTCCCGATTCACCCATTGTGCCACCGCCTTCTGGGAAGTCTTCTAAGACATGGGAAAGGGAAAGTTAAAGGGATAGAATGTAGGGGCAACAGTGGTATCAAGAGAGATACAATGAGAAAAATAAAGAAAGAGTGCGAGTAAATAAATATCTCCTAGGGCTCGGTGTGACCAGCCGATTTGTCGAGACCGGGCCCATCCTGACCAACCGTCTAGAAGAAGTAGAGGCCAAAGTAGTGTATTTCATTGGAAAGCCTCTGCTCAACTACCTGGATCCTTTCCTCCCTGACACAGGACGCAACCCACAGCAAACAGGTTGCCTCTACTTAGACGTCTCTTACGACATGTAGCGAGGCACATCGGGCCAATTCTACAACCCCGAACACATTTGTAACAGAGTAGGCTAATTTAAGGTAGTTTAATTATTATATTACCTACATAAAAATATTTATAGTCGAGTTTGATTGTACAATTTAAATGAGTTGGCCTGAGGTTAATACAGAGGTAGGATTTGCATGCTTTTTCTTTCCTTCTACCCATTTATTTGATTTGACAAAAACAGTCACAATTAAGGTGATAATACCAAGCAGGTCAGCTTTAACCAAGTGGCACAATACAACAAATGCTTCCACAAAATACAGTCAGCACTTTATTAGATTCTCACAGAAACACACGGACAATGCTGTGATGGTAGACTGCCTTTTTAACGTTCAAATACAAGAAGCATATTGCATTTGTGATGATAACAGTGAAAGCAAATTAAAAAATAGAATTGAAGCACAGATTTCACTTGATAATACTTACTTAATTGGTATTTTTCATTTTTGTGTTACCACCAGTAGGTATTAGTAACATTTTCATGCTCGAAATCTCATAAATATTGTTATTTACAGTGTACAGGGAAGGTTGTTTGGAAACAGATTTTGTTAACTTATATGACCTACTAAAGCTAAGAATTTCATGATGTTGATTTATATTTCCAGGTATCACTGCTTTTGACAATAAAATGAGTGATATAACAAGGTTTCATTTACCAGTTTTGATCACTATTTTCTTCATTTTTCACAAGTGTATGAATTAACCCTATGCTGATCGGTGACATACCCAAGTCAACCAATTTCAGTCGAAAGCTGAAATACAAGATTTGATGAGGTCACCACTGTAAACATAAGAAGCCAACACCATGTTATGTCAGATATGGTAGGTGATCCTTATGTGATACGCTATTCTCATTTTGTGGTTGATATGATGCAGTACTCTGCCTAGCATTTATGAGGGGTTATTTTCTTTAAAGGTATAAATGAAGTACATTATTTTTTACAAGTCTGTGTTGTATACTATCAATTAATATGGAAATTCACAACAGCTGGGTTTGTCTTCGGTCCAAGTTCGCCCTTTAAAGTATTCCAATGCCCCAGATGATCACCAATATTCACCCAAGTCTTATTTTTATCTAATGCACCCTTTTTCTTCTCTGATTCGCTTAAAAACTTGCCTGCCTCTTTTCATTTCCTCTCAAATCAATCTGTCTGACACATACGAATGTGTGAATGTTGTTGTTATTAGATTGGTCACTAAGGGAATTTGTCGAATGTATCACATAACTAATTTTGGAGCACTCATGAAAATAAAATTATGCGACTTTGGTGACTGAATTAAGCGGTGGCACCTCGTAATTCTTTCAAACCAAATATCTGAACATCATTTAAACCTAACATCAAAGAATGGTTTATGTCAGATAGCTTTTTGACAAATAATTTCCTTCCTTCCAAACTTTATTTAGATTGGAAGAATGGTGAAATTTATGAAAAATGGGAGCACTGTGGCTTTAATGTTGGCATGGATTTAAAAGAACAATTCAGTATAAGCTCTAATGAGTTCTCTACTGACATTACATAAAACGACAGCCATTACAACAAGCATGATTTACAGGACATATAATCACACCATAATAAACAGATAAAATTGGACAAGACACACAATGCATAACTTGAAGCAAAAGCAAGCAAAACATTTAAAAGGCAGTGATTACAAGTGAAATTTAATATCTGGATGAACTAACACCATAATTTAGGATAATTTCACCACAAAAATAAAATATTGGTAAAGTTTGAAAAATTGATCCCAAAATCAAAGTGTTAAGTAATCCACACTGTTTGGTAACTGCAGAAACCATATTTATACTTGCAGTCACTATGATTGAGAGAAAACTTGAGTTCTTGAGTTGAACAAAATGTACATCCTAACAGACAGAAGGAGAGAGGGAAGGATGGGCATAGAAAGATCATAATGTGCTCCGCAATATGATGGGCATATAAAATAGGAAAGCGTTGATCCATACATTACACTTAAAAAGTGTTGTTAAGAAGTAGACGGTTAAGTGCAACAGCTTTAATAGCATCGATGTTGGGGCTTGGACTGACACAATAAAATCCCAGTCAAGGGGCTAATAATGTAACCCAGTGACTGGGATTTCCTTGTCTTGCTAATTTAGTTAGCAGATTCAAAACAGTTTTTATCTGGAACTATTATTGCTTCCCACTCTATATAAAGGTCATCAGGTTTTGCACTCTTTTATGAAAATCTGAATAATTATCTAAATAGAATCTAGCTATATATGCCACTCTTAGAAATTGAAAAAAAAATTAAAAATAATAAGTTATAATTGTTATGTGGTGGAAGTATCGTGCAATGAGCATCTTGAACCACATGCTTTTGTTTATCTGGGCATTAAGACGAATATGTTAATGAGGGCAATGGGGTTACCAGTTGACCCTAAGTACACAAGTTCTATGCATGCTAAAAGAGAAACATAAAATCATTTGATATTACAGTATTACCATATTATCACATTAATATCTTTTATATGTTTAAGTTTTAACTTTCATCAGTTCTAATTTGGAAAATGTTCTATCATCTATGGTAGGCAATGGTACGATACTGTGCGGTACAATGTGCCTACCCGGTACAGTTCTAACGAAGTGTGTAGTAAAATCTGGAAATTTTCTAATTCGTAACTTTCTTGAAAATTCATATTTTTTCTGTCCTGGAAATATGGCAATGGTTGCTATTACTAGTGCAATGATACTCTACGTGGAAATCTTTTTGTGGAACAGCATGTGGACTGATGAATGAACATATCTGGTTGGTATTAGTGCAACTTTCATTTGCAAATGCATGATTACATTTGATTCAGCTGGCGCGGATTGTGGGTGTTATACAAAGTTAGAAGAAACCAGTTTGACATAATAAATTGCTGGTTTTTGCCGGCTCTGCAGTAGAACTTGAGAGAGTTTGGTTTTGTGTGACCAGTGATGTGTATTGCCTCTGTCTGGAGCTCTATCAAATAGCTCGACCTGTGTGTGTGTGCATCTCAAAATGTTTTGTATGGTGTTATCAAAGTTTTGGGAGACCTTAAGTTGCTTTATAGTGAATTTCGGTTTTTGTTATATATCTGTTGTAACTGTCATTGGATTTTATCACAACTCCATCATGCACAGCAGAAGACATCATCAGTTTCATTTTAAAAGTAGTTCCTAGTACATAGTAATGAGGTATTATCACATTTAATATATGGATGTTATATGAAATTAACAATAAATAAGTAATATTTATTACAAGAAAATGTTTCATTTTCATAAGTTCCAATTTTGAAAAGTTATATTGTAAATAATGAAACGATACTGGGTACTCAGCTCTACTATAGTTATACTTAGTACAAACTGTAATGAAGAGTAATATGTTGCATTAGATTATTCATGGGTAATTAGAGATCTGTGTCACTATCGTATATAACTCTCCTTTTCTCTGGAGGAGGTGAAACTGTTTGTGACATACTTGTGTTGTAATTAATATTGATTGTAAAATTACCCCCATGCATGAAAGACCCTCCAAATACAGACCCTAGTGGCAACCATGTGCTGAACTTTCAAGTTCACGGTTTCTTTGACAATTCATGTTTTCTCTCTTGAAAATATGGCAAGTGCTAGAGTGAAATTTGCTTATGGAATAACATGTGGACTGATAAATTATTCCTTCTGGCTGGTAAGTGCATTATTTGTCATTAAAGATTGTAGGTACATGTTTGATTCAGCTGGGGCACAATGGAGATGTTTAACAAAATTAGAAGAAAGCATGTTTGACAGAACATGTCTGGCTGTTGCCAAGTTGTTGAGAGAGTTTGGATTTTTGTGGCCAGGGATATGTATAGCATGAGTGTACCTTGATTAACAGAATCTACATTGGGGGTTGTACCAAGACAAGGAAATTCTAGTCAAGGGATTATATTATTTGTCTCTCCACATGGCTATGAAGTGTATAGTCTAAGTGCATGGATCAGTGTTTTCTGTCACAGTTCATTCCACGCAGCATTGAGACTTTTATCCTATTTGTAGCACAGTAAATTTTCAGGTCAGCGTCATTAAATGTAGCTAACAGTATATAATTTGTTTCACACAAAGCATTTAAAACTAGTTAGCTAGCTTTAATAACATTTACTGACGCTGACCTGAAAATGTACCGAGTTAGGCCTGCAGATAGGATAAAATTGACCATACTGTGTGCAACAAACTAGCATAATACCGAATGGAGAGACCTTAAGTTACTATGTTTTTATGTTATATATTTGTTGTTGTTGTTTGATTTTAGAACAACTAAGTCAGGCATAGTAGAAGATAACAAGGGTTTCTTTTTTTAAAGTAGTTCCAAGTGCATGGACACCTTGACTTAGACAACCTGAGCCAACCAGACTGAGATAAGAAAAGTGAGGTTAGTAAAACAGCTAGATTTCTCTGTCGCATGGGTGAGAGAGGCTGATAAATCACCCCCTCGTCCGTTGTAATACTGACTGGTGGTTTAGGGACTGACATCGCCTATTCATTAAAACCTGCAAAAATTGGCAGAAAATTTTGTCAGCAGACATCATTGTACATTTTATACACTTAACGGTATTTTTCACGGCTGTGGAGCTACCATCGGCTGGCTTATGGTCAATCCGTACCCAAGTCATTTTGTACCCAGTAGAAATTGATCGTTTCATAGCCAAGGTGATGGTCGTTTCGTACCCATGGTGATGGTCAATTTGTACCCATTATTATACATGGTCAGATATACCATATTGTCACATTTACTGCTCCCTAATTACGAACCTATCTTTGTCTAATATACTGTTCCTGCCCTGTATATTGCATGAGTAAAGCATATCCGGGCACAACATTGTTGAAGCACTGATAAACAGTTGTACTGTTTTCACTAAATAATAGGATCTATATCTAAAAAAAACAAAAAAATTCAGATTGCAAGTAAAAAGAAAAAGAAAGTGTTGACCAGGTTTAAATAATTGAATAAGTCCTTTCTTTTTGAGTTTTTCAAATCAACAAATATTACCATTTTTCGTGGTTTTATTCACTAATGGCTAACATGGCTGAAACAATTACAAATATTTAGCCACTCAAAGCAACAAGAAATTCAGCAATCTTTTAATAATGGGCTGAAAGCAGGTAAAATGGTGTTGCTTAATTAAGTTTGTCGTCTCCAGTGACCAATACTGGTGTTAATTTCAACTTCTGTCGGCTGTTTCTCCCTGGTACTCAAACTGTAGACTGCCAAACCATTTTTCTTTAGACTGCTGGCCGCAAACACATACTTGTGCAAAAGTTTTGGACAATTTCACAAGAAATAAACAAGTTAGTGATGTAATTGAAATTCTCATTTGAAATAACTGAAATTAGCAAGTGAAAATTTATTTTCATTCCTTGGCATAATATGTTTCATTTTGTTATCCTCCCAAATAAAATGTACATAAATACTCTCACGGGGGGGATGAGGGGGGTTAAATTTAACTTGGCATTGCATTTTAACACACACACACACGTGTGTGTGTGTGTGTATATATATATATATATATATATATATATATATATATATATAAGAAACCTACAATATATTTAATGTTTGAAATAACTGAATAAACTACTTAGGCATACTTGGATTCTGCCAGCAATAAAACATCTATCAGTCTCACTAAACACCGCAAGACTCTCCAAGAACACCCCAATATTACATATATTCGCACCAAAGCTCTCAAAAACGTACCAAGAAGTGAAAAGAAAAAGCAAACACACACATGGGCATTGATAGGGTTGATCGCCCTATTTCTGACAACCTATGGAAATAACTCTCTTGCTTCAAATCTCTTTACTTTTATATTTTTTTAAAACAGTTTCCTGATTAAATGGCAGTGTACCATACTTCCCTCATTTATTTTGTTATAAACTGTTTATATACAAATTTTCATTTCACATTGTGCATCAAAATTTTTTAAACAGACGTTCAAAATATATGACCAATGATTGTTACGAACTCCACAGGAGTGATTTCCCTTGATTTTAATTTGCTGTGAAAAGAACATCGCTCTATAATTAATTCCCTTGATTTTACTTCAATTTCAAGAAAAAACGCTGTGTGTAGATTACTAGATATATTGGATGTCATTTATCTAAACTGTTTGATTATATAGGTCATTTAATGACTGGTACAGTCACATAGACAATTAATTATAAACAGTAACTCACAAACCACCACGTCGTTTAATTCAAATACACTTAAATCATCCCATATGTTCCATTGAAAGTTTATCTAATGATGTCACAACAGTTAAAGACACTAATGTATAATAAGTACATAATATGTGTTCTTTCCATTAATTAAGCATTAATATTGGATAAATATCATTTGTATACTCTAATATTCACGTGTTAAAGACACGAAAATGACCGTTTAGCTTATACTTTAATTTGTATTATACTTTAATAGCAGATTTTATCTTTTTGAGAACCCAGAATATTTAGAATGGAAAAATCAATTAAGTCGTATTATTTCCAGGGCATCCGACATTTGCACCACACTTTACAAACAACTTGAAACCAAGACAATAGAAATATTTTTTCGAACCTAGCCTCAAAAGTACTGAACACGTGAATTTGACTAATGACAATGCAGAGTCCATCAATAACATTATAAAACTCTCTGTTGACTGGAAACCACAAAAGGCGCAAGACCTAATACATAAACTTTTCAGTGTGACAGAATTCCATTTCATACATTACAGAAGCGCTCTTCACAACAGCAGGAATTATCAATTAACAAAAGAAAAAGAACACATTTACCGCATACATCACAGTGTCTGGAGGTAAAACTCCGAACAGCAAAAGACAGACTTTCACAGACTTCCTCAAGGGCATTAAATGTACACAGAAATCAAAGTACATAAAATCACAAAATGGAAAATACACTGTAATTAATAAGGCTAAAGGAACTGCACTAAAACCTGGTAAGCAAAGAAGGCCTGTCAATGAGAGGGCCAATAAATGCTAACACATACAAACAAATGAACAATTAAATTGTTTATGATATGCTAATAATTCACAAAATAAAGGAAAGGGTGAATAATTATGATATATAATTAAAAGACGAAAAATACCTTGCAGTTCTAGTACCATAGGGATTATCACTCTTTTTAACAAATCAATATAACTCTGTTTTAACAAATCAATATAACTGCTGTCAAGATATACTAGCTATATTAAACAAGTAAGGTGTAAGAAACAGAAAGGTATTTAATGGCTTGTGTGATTCACATCTCATTAAGGACTTAAGTGATCGAATACTATGTTTTAATCCAAGGAACAGAATGCCAACTTCAAAGAAAAAAATTAAGATGTAAAAGAAAAGGTCATCCTCTTTTATTTGTATAGGTAATCAACAAAATAAGCACCATGGATAAAGGATTTACAAAAATTTGTACACATAATATACATGTGAAGATTGAATTTTTAATGAAGTTTTACAAAATGCATATTTTTATTGTTGTTATTTTGTATCATTTTAATAGAGATTGTAATTGTTGCTTAAATACAGCAATACATTTAATTCTTTGTCGAAGCATTTGAAACATTTTTTTAATTCTTTTTATTATATGCTACTAATCATACAATATATATTGCGTTTTGGAAAGTTAAATATTATTAAGAATTCATATGTATCTGCAATCATAGTATTGATTTATTGTAAAGAAGATTTCGCTACTAACTTCATGCTCAGTAATAATTAATTTAGAAATAAAATACCTTTGAAGCTACAGAACATCATATATCGGTATTTGAAGTCCAACAGTTAATACTTAGCAATTACTACAAATAATTTTGGAGTCAGTCTGAAATATGAAAATTAGTAAGAGTTTTTTGCTAATCATTCACTTATTTGATATTATTTACATTATGTTCTAAAAATAAATAAATTCTAGAACTGTATGAAGTAAGTGAGCTTGAAGGAATATAATCATTTTATATGTATTTTTATATCTAAAATGTATGAATATACAAGCCACATCTAAGCTACTCAGTAAGTTCAACTCAGAAATTCAGAAAAAAATAAATAAATAAATATTTAAAAGAGGAAGACTGACAGACAGAATAAAAAAAGATAATGAATCATTACACTAACCCGTATCACAGATGTGATACTGCCATTTCCATCATCTATTACAAGACGAAGCAAGTTGGCGATGCCTGACATGCCTATGACATTTTACACAAGGATCAAACGCCATTGTCACAATTAACACAGTTCAGTTCGTATTATATGAAAATATATCCAATCGAAATGTCACACTGTAAACAGTATTTACAATAAATTAATTAAAAGTTTGCACACATGCATACCAAACACCTTTACTGAAGCTTAGGATAAAAATTGGTATGTAATGAAAATTTTCAGCTCTTTTATACAAATTTACAGCCTGTGGTACATTTAATTTTGATACCTTTTTCTTTTCATTCAATCTAGCATGCATTGATTAACTTAATAAAAGAGACTTTAATTATAATTAACTGTTTACATCTTTTTTCGATGATTTAGCAGTTTGTTTTGATTCTTTAATTGCAGACATCGATGAATAACCGTGTGATTAGTGGGAATAACCATTAGCAGTGCGCTAAATATTATTTTTAAAAAATCGGATTTTTTATACAAATTTACAGTGTGATAAATTTCTTGTCATTCAAATTAGTGTGCATTCATTAACTTAATAAAGGTGACTTTAATTTTAATAAACTGTTGACATCTTTTTCAGTGACTTAGCGATGTGTTGGTATTTTACTGAATAGGTTGGGTCGGCATGACGTCCCAAACTTAGCGACCTACTTTCTGCCATCTTGCGGAGGTGAAAACAATTGCTTAGTAACAGTACGGTAGCGTTAGTTATGTTCGATATTGCAAACCGTTTCAGTTTACCTATATTTTGTTTATTATTTCTATTTTCTGTTCAGAAGTGCTGCGTAAGTCTTCTGTACAAGCAGGATACAAAACCACGAATGTGTGTCTGTTGATTATTGTTATAGATGTAATTTATTTGAGGTTGACAAGTGTGGCAGTGTTGTGTACGTGTCACGTACATGTGTACACGACAATATACGCCAATTAGTGTCAAGGTAGCCTGAAGGCTGTTTTTGTTATATAGTTTGTATACTGTACACTTTTCATTTATAAAATGATGAATATAAATGCAAGGATCATAAGATCAGTTGGCCATTCTTGCAATGTCTTAATGGTTACATAGAGACGCTGGATAGTGGTGCTAATGCAAGATACATGTATTTACAGAAACTTAAAGTTGTGGAAGTTAATGATTATCCTTATAGATTTCTAGCAGATATGTGGGTAGATAACCCAACAAAATGGCCTGAAGGTTTTTTTTTTTTTTTTTTTTAGAAAAATCAAGCCC